>JANSTQ010159248.1:0-10612 GCA_026167885.1 Bergia puertoricense
TTCAGGTGGTCAGTAAACCCCTATTCTTCTTTTCATCTCATTTTTAGCCCTTTTGGTTATTTCAGGTGGTCAGTAAACCCTTCTTCTTCTTTTCATCTTATTTTTAGCCCTTATGGTTATTTCAGGTGGTCAGTAAACCCCTATCCTTCTTTTCATCATCTTATTCTTTGATCTGGAACTGATAGGGAAATAAAGTATTGTTATTGTTGTTGTTGTTGTTGTCAATTGAAAGGACAACTGATATATACCGTAGTTATTCACCTACAAGCCGATCTCAGCTATAAGCTGAGACCCCCTTTTTGGAAGATACAAGTTAGACTTGGTGATCAACAAAAAAAAATCAGAAAAGTATTGATTATAAGCCGAGACTGTAAACTTTTCTCCAGCAAGACATAAATTCTGGGCTGTAGCAAGTTTAGTTTTAGGTAGAGAGAGGTGGTAGATGGTAGCCTGGGTAGAGATATTGTGAAAAATTGCAATACCAAACCTGATGACTTTTTTAATGCTTTATCACTTAAATCAATGTCTGAAGCAATTATTCACTTTATCAATGGTTCTTCAACTTTTTCTCAATGCCTTGTCAATGTTTCCAACTATTTGTAATGCCTTAATTTTTTGCTGAGATGTTCTTACAACTTGGTTGACCAGGGGTGAGGGGTACTCAATATAGTTGTCTTCAGGAGGGATTCTCCACCAAAAAGCTCAACCCCTTGCCTAATTTCTATACGGCATTTTTGGCCAAAATTGTATGCAGCCTCTAATAATACATCTACATGTACAATATTTAAAATGACATCCGTTTCATATACCTGTGATGATTTACGTGCATGATACAAGTTGCAGTGTGCCCATGGTCCACTTTTGTTCAGAGTTATCTGGTTAAATACATATGGTATTAATAAATCTTAACAATAATAATGTTTGCTTAAAATTGTTTAATAATGGTTACATTGTGTTATAATTCCTACTCTATATGGGTCAGTGTGGACAAAACCGTTGCTCAACTGCATGATTGCACTAATTTCTATGTGTCATGTCAGGCCCAGAACCAACCACACCCAATGCTGTGCCCTCCCCATCTCCTTCAATACCAGCATCCAGTAGGGAGAGTGTCACAGTATACCACACACTGGTAGGTATATCTGAATTGTTACATTTATTCAGTTTACAGATTATATGTATGCAGTAAGGACCTCATGTATTACAGGCCTATAACTTTGAAATGATAGTGGTAGCAAGTTCATAACTTTAAGTTTTCTTACCTGGAATGTGATAGATTGTGTATAATTCAGAAAAACTAAGAGCCCACAGCCAGCAAAACTAGCCAGCTACTTCGGTTGTTTCTACAGCTAATTTTTTGACGAAAAGAGAAAACATATTAAAGAGGCTTAAATGTATTTTCAGTTTTTACATGATTCAGTGACACTAACCAGGTACTTTTAAAAGGTTGTTGACAAACCTGTTTCAGGCAGAACATACGTCGAGTGATTTAACAAATAGCAATATTTGTAGTAGTCAGAAAAACACCTGCAGTTGAACCTCCTTTAAGTGGCCCTCTGTTAAGCAGCCACCTCTATTAAGTGGCTGAGGCCACCGTTGAATAGTTTGAAATAGCATACGTTAACTAAAGTCAGACCAGAGATTGCTTGAAATTTCATCCACCAACTTTAATTTCCATCACAAAATCATTGTCATTTCTTTAACAGTATTATTTTTTAGAACAGTTCACCTTAATTGGGCATAGTCATGGTTCTGTGCATGCTCGAAACATGAGTCAGCGTCTAACAACGGCTTTGTTTTTTGTCGAATCAAAATTGTTCAATCAAGAATGAATGTGGCAGATCACAGTGTAATGACATTTTGTACTTCGGTCAAGCTGTGCGAGTTTTTGTTGTTGTCTCTGTTTCAATAGATGCATGTGAATTTGAATCAAGAAGAGTTGAATCAAAAGTCTGGGTAAAGTAATGTCTTCCTGGAGTCCTCGCACAAACAGAAATACATGTAGTCAGGAAACTAGTTGAAATCTCAGTATGCAATAAAGGCAATGGGGCAGAATAGGAAAGTGCATTACAAAACTCGACTTACTTGCGTGAATAACTCAATGCAAAGTGTGGTAATTTAAACAAGCTAAGACAACTGGATGGCTGTTGGCACTAACAGCTTGCTATAGGTTTCAATGAATCTTGAACCCCAATGAATCAGATGAAAAAGTGTCGCCCTAATGAGCAAACTAGAAACATTAACGTAGAGTAAGCAATGGGATATCATATGGTGAAAGAATCGTAATCTCGTGAGAATGCAACAGTGATCTATATTTTTGTGGGCTTGTTATTTATAATTTGAAAATAAATCAAAACGCCCACCAGTCCCAGCACTCATTTAAGCGATTTGAACATTTGGATGAGCTAGCTGTAGACAAGACATGAATACAGGTACTATAAACCTCTGCTGCCACTTTATTTCCAGTGCAAGTAGATGGGCTGCAAAGTTGGTGTCACTGGAGAAATCCCATATGGCTTGAATAGTTTCCAGTGTCATGGATTCTCTTCAAAAGCCAAATCCTTTCATGTCCCAACTGATCCTAACTGCCATAGTGTTTCTAAACGTTGTAGTGCTTCGGCAGCCACTTTTGATACAGTTTTGCAGTTGAACTTTCGATGAGTCATTCATCACGATACCACTTACCTGATAACCCAAATTGAGTGGCAGTTGAAAATTTGAAGATTTAAATAAGTTCAAGCTAAAAAAAAGTAAAATACTACTCAATAAATGTACTACGATAAAAATAATAGGAAACTAACAAAACAATTTTCGAAAGCTGATGTGCAAAAGACAATGAGATAATTCAAGATTCAAAACCACCAACAACAAATCTCTGCGTAAAACCACACAAACTGTCGTCGTTCTAGGCCGGAACACAGATTTGAATTTCAGATTTCCTGAGCATGCGCAGAACCATGACTAAGCCCATTTAATGTTTTCAGAGTGCACCTTTCCTTTATAATTAGCCAACTTTGCTTTTAATGTAATAAAAAATGCATCTCCAGTGAAGTAAAACTCACATGGCACCTCCAAACTACATCCTCCACTTTGAACTTCTAACTGAGTATGCTGTGGAAGCAAACAAACATGGATTGTTGTAAATCAACATAGCTTAGTCTATGACATATTGCAGTTTGTTCACATATATCCTGTGTTTTTTAGTAACCAGAGAATTATGGTCATATTTTTTATACTGTTCAAAATTTCTTGCTATTGATATTTTTCCTATAAGAAATCTTATTACTGTATAATAAGTTTAAACAAAAGATTGACCACACCCAAGGGTCATTGTTGGTGTGCCTCTGTCAAGTGGCCTGCCACCTAGCCATTCCCCCAGCGTGGTTGCTTAATGGAGGTTTGACCATATTTTAATAAAATATCTATTTAATATTAATTTCCATTCCTAAATAATGGCATACACAGCTATTAAAACTTCAGATTTTAGGTCAGAAAATATTGGGGGGGGGGGTGGTTAATTTTTCTCTTTTCCTTCCCTCCTTTGGCTGTTTGATGATTAACCCTCCACTTTATCACAAAGAATTAGAAAATTTTTGATAGAATGTAGCTTTATCCACCAATTAACTCCAAGAAGTCAATTTCAGGATCTATAGATCTTCAATTTACCATAATTTATAATATAATACATGAATTATTACCAATTAATAATGTTTCATAAATTGACATAAAATGGCAAGTGAAGTTCTTAAATAAGACAAGCTACCTCAGAAATTGTTTTGAAGTCAATATAAATTAGGAAGATTACATAAATTTACATTTACTTTATTCAGTTCTAGAAGAATTGAAGCAGTATTGGTATTTAATAAAAAGATCATGTTTCAAAGGCCTTTAAAGAACATTACTTTTCAAACTGGGTTTAATAGTTCATTAACAAGTTTAAGATGCCTGGACAGTGGCCAAGATAAACAACACAGCAGCATAACCTATGTTCATTTGTGGATGCAAAACCAAGTAATCTTTTGGTTGTTGACTGACATGAATGACTGCTGGATAGTCAGCATAAAAATAAATGTATCCAGAAATTTCCAATTTACTGATAGTGTGAATCTTTACTTCTGACATGATGTTTATTAAATTTGTATGAAATCATTACCTCATAATTGACAGAACAGCTCCTTTATTCTTCAACTCCATTTCTGCAAGGCAAAGTGTTCTATTGACATTCTTTTTTAAATTACTATCTGAGGAACATTTAATTTCTGGTTTTATTCTGACCCTCATATATGTAAACTTGGTGAAAAAAAATGTTTAGAAACTTAGTTGTATTTGATTAAGATCATTATTTCTATGAAAAATTCAGGTCTTACATGATTTCTTCGGGCAGATTACTAATGCTCATTTTGATTCCTGAACGACTTTCCTCACTGTATTATTATTAATACAACTTGTTAAACCAGTAAAGATGTTATATTACTAAAAATATTTTTTTTTAAATTTATCAGTTAATTTTAGTATTATTTTCTAGGTCGTCCAGAATATCTTGGACACTGAGAGAGCACATGTCAGTGAACTACAGGTACTAACTTTCAGTACATAATAGATACTGGGCTTAGGTTATCAAAACTTGCAATGCAGGTCTTCAGTGGTATCACATACAGTAAATTTGAGGGATGCTCCAAATCAGTCAAAATCAAAATTTCAGGCACTAAAGTAAGATGAACTGAACACTAATTTTAGAAGTTCTAAACAGCAAATTTTAGACAAGGTATTTGTCCCTTTTGACTGAATGCAGACTATGGTCAGACTATGGTCAGACCTGCAGAAAGCATTGAAATAAGCCTGTGGAATGACCAGCAAAAAAGCAATAAACCAAGGTTTATAACTTGGCCGACTGAAATGGACAGTTGGCCTTTGTCAGTCAAAAAAGCAAAGCCAAGACAAGTGGTGACCAGGGCTGACCGTGGCCAACCACGGCCAACCACGGCCATGGTCGGCTGTTTTTCTACACATCGTACAGAATGGCATACCCTCATATTCATTGAAAGTGTATTCATAGTTTGGCATCAAGTTGAAAATAAATGAATTGGCCAAGATCTATTTATGAAAATCACAAGAAACTTGCTAAACTCCAAGTGATTTCAGCAGCATTCATGTTTGTTTGTACTGGTACTGAGCAGCCTTGTATTTGCTCACTGAAAACGTGGGAAAATTTTTGCATGGCAAGCTCACATAAACTCTTGTCAAATATTTGAATAAACCACATAAATATCCACAACAAAGAAAATACAAAGAACTTTATTCCAGGCATTTCAGCCACAGCAAAAGCGAAAAAGAAAAGAGAGACCGGTAGTTCCTTTGTGCTTCAGTTACATTTGATAAAATTATTTAGAGCAAATCTGTGCTTGTTAGAATGTAAAATTGTTGGCAAGTTTGAAAAATAATGAATTGACAAAGTAAACTTAATCAAGGATTAATTATTATTGAAAAGAATGTCAAGAAGGAAACTTTTATTTATGACAATACTTTAATAAGCATTTGTGTCCTTTGCTCATTAAAAAATTACTGAAGTCTGTTGTCTTTTAAAGTATTCAAACTCTTGCTCCAGAATGCAGAAAATGCAATGTAAGAGGACCGAATTTGAAAAATTTTCCATGGGAGCATGCCCCCCCCTGGAGCCTTGTTCCAACAGTGCTTGTTGCTTACCCCCCAACACATGTCGTCCACTCTCTGTCTACTCTTCAACTCTTGTCTCCTCTTCCTTTTGTTTATGAAAACCTCGCAACACCTACCTATGTTTTTACAATGTCTACTTTCATATGTGGGGCAAACATGGCATTAAAGAAGGTTTAATTTGTTAGACGTACAGAAAACTACTATACGTGATAGAAAAACCTTCAGCTGAAAATATTACACCAATTGAAACTCTGATTTTCTATCTAACCACCTCTGAAATGCAAGAAGTCATCTCTCAGACAACCAGAATTTCTCAGGGGAGCAAGCCCATGGACCCCCTAAGTGCTCATGTCGTTTGTGCTGTTCTTTTGTAGCTCATCATAAAAATCCTGCATACAGTCTTGATGCTGGTGTTTGAACAAGCAGTATCAGCAAACTGTTTGGATAAAAAGTTTTAAGTGAATTTGGGTGCCATTATGGTGACAATGTACCTTAAATTCAGTTTTGATTTTTTTTTCCAGGCATTGCTACAGAACTACTTAAAGCCCCTGCAGTTGTCAAATATGTGAGTACAAGTTTTAACTTATGCTTGGAAAATGGAATCTGTTTTAATTTTATTGTGAAGTAAAGAAGTTAGAATTAATGAGTTCAGTTTAATGAGTTTGGGTTTGGTGTGGTCATGTATAAAAGATGTAGGGCTGATATTTGATACTGACCCTAAGTTTATAACAGATTTGAAACTATTTTTGACATGAGCAAATCTTGTTTTGTTTCAGACTCTCTCCAAAAGATCTGAAAGTTCTGTGTGGAAATTTTGAAGAGCTGGTGAAATTTCAACAGTCACTCTTCAGTATTCTAGATGAGTGTTCACAGTAAGTCTTTATTAAATACAGTTACAAATATATTTAATGTTAATGATTACCAGACCAATAAGTACACTTGGTCCAGTCTTTGATTGAATTTCAGTATGTACTGATGAAGTACATGTTGCAGTTAGTAAACATAAATCGTGAACAACCATGAATGAAGTTGATTTGAAATTTCATTATAAATGGCCTTCCACACAGCACTGGTGACAATTATTTCTGTAACATCAGTTTGGCAAATGATGAGGGCAAACAAAAGCATTGTTTGCCTTAAAGTTTGTCCTGTTTTGCTTAAGGCCAGACCAGTTCAATTTTCTGTTTTACAGACTTGCCAAAAACAAGTTTTGGATTAATATGTAATTTGCATATTTTTCAAATCATTAACCAAAAAGATTTTACAGTATATTACAAAAAATGGGATTAATATTTCTGCAACTAGTTTGAGTGTAATTGTGACTGGAAATTCAAAATTTACAGTTGTCTAGTGTAAAGTTTTATTTAGTGAAAGGCTTACAGTGGGACAAGAGGACTCGTCAGTGAGCAGATCTGATTGGTCAAGTTTTTTGTGTGTATCTGAGGAGCAGTGTTATAGCATGGGAAGATCAGCATGTGTTGGGTGCAAGAGGTGATGGTCAAGTATTTTTGTATTCATGGGACATTTGTGACATTGACTGGGACTCTGTATAATGCTTAACATACTCTCCTAATGGAATGTGCCTGTGCCAACTTCAAACCACTATAGCTCGGCAGCTGTCATAGATCCAGCAATGATATTTGGTGACTTTCCCAAAATTTATTGGGGAATCATTTGACATACCATTTTTGTCCCACTTAATTAAGTCATTGCCATGGCAACCACTTTTTCAATGACAGGTCTGGAAAAATTTTTCAAAAATACTTTTTCTTGCTGTTTTTGCATTAGAATTATAAATTTGTTTATTTCAAATGTATTTTCAATGTGTTCAAACATTTTGTCCTTCTTTGGTGATTTATGGGACTTCAAAAAATCCAAGATTCAAAAATGGCATTCTTTGACGTCATATGACATCACAAAAGGTCAATTAGATATTTGCTCATCTGGTAATGCCCTAATTAATTAGTATACCAAGTTTGATTAGTATAACTTTAATGCTTATTGAGAAAAGTGGCCACTGGCACTTTCTGCCCCTTCTGGGCCCAGGAACCACAAAAAAGCCTGGGCCAGATAGGGTTAAACCATTATAGGATTCTATCAGCAACTACCAAATGTACAAACATTTTTAATAGAAACAGTATGATCGATCCAATGTCAAGCATTGACTTCAACAATGTCATGACCATCAACAGTCCTTCTCAGGACTACATGTGCATCAACCCGGACAATTAACCAATTACAAATATGACTCACTTGGGTTCAAACAATTCACTGTAATAAGCTAATTATTGTTATTACCATATGTTTTTCCACTTGATGTTTTTGATAAACTAATATGTACATGTGGCTTACCTTTTTTGATGACAGCTTGCCCCTACAAACTCAAAGAATGGGAGCTTGTTTCCTAAAAATTGCCCCACAGGTAATAATTATGCTGTTATGTAGTTGAGATAACCTTTAAAACTATATTATATTAATAATTATTTGGTTTAATTAGTCAGAGTTATTCTAAACTGCACATACAGTATTTACCATACAGTAAATTGTAGACTGTCAGAGCATGTTCTCAAATTGGGTTTGTGGAGACACCAAGTTTGGAAGAACATGATCCTTGAGGTTTCATTTAGATTTAATGCTGTCATAGAAATATATGGAAAACTATTGAGAAAATATGATACAGTGTGGTAAAATAGTTATTCAGGTGAAAAATAATGAGTTAGTGAATTTGGATTTTAAAAGATTGTGGTGTTTTGTTTCAAGGTAACAAACAACTACTGAAAGATCTGTGTCAAACTCATCTCCAATGTTATCTGATTCTCTGAAAAGAATCCACTCTTGCTCTTCTGCTGAGTTTTGTTTTTTAAGCTTTTTCTGCAATCTGCCAGATTCACCATACATGTACAGTTGTGTGTCAACCATCCAAAAACCATTTTTTAATTATCGACAGTTCTGTCATTTCATTTGTCATCTTCTCCTTAGGATGCTAACATGAAATATTAAAACAATTTTAAAAGTGTGCTGCAGAAAACTTTTGCAGTACTAACTAAAGGTGCTTCTTTTGTGTCTGTCCCACTTTAACACAACAACATCTTGCTTCACTTTTTAGTTCCACTATTACTGTAATTCTCATCATGCTACACAGTTTAAATGTACTCACTTATAGCACACTGAGAAGCAATCCATTTAACATACTCATTAAAACAAGAGGTAGCATGTTAAGACATGCCAACAAAAATATATATACTGACTGTGACACTCTTTGTTTCTTTAATAATATGACCATATATGGTGTTGTACACATGCTTGTTTCATCACCATTATGCTGGAATTCCTTTGGAGGGTCATATTTTCTTGTTAATATGTTTTGTCTTAAAGTTTCTGTTAATTTTCCTAGTTGGTGTTGCTGGGCTCTCTTTAATAGGTCTCCTTAATTTGGGCAAACTAAAGACCTTTGATTGAATTAGATATCCAACACAACAAAACAAGATAAAGTTAAAATCAGAAACTAAAATGTCTGTAGGCTGTCAAATTCAGGATTTTGGAGCTTTGAAACTTGAATTTAGAATTTGGATTTTACAACCATGACAAAGTTGGGGTGTATATTTGTCCATTTCTTATAAAATATTAAATGTTTAACTGGAGTTTACATTGTAAAAATGGAAAAATTTTAAAATATGATTGAGTAGCTTGTGAAAAAAACAGCCTCAATTACAATTTCAAGTGAGCTGGGCTATTTCTTGTTTCCCTTACACCTACACTGTTCCAAAGACTTCTCTTACATTAAAACAAATACATTTTCTGGTCACTGCTTATAAGAAGGGAGGGGAAATGTTTTTATCCCCCCACCCCCCTCACACATGCACACACGCACAGAATATAGGTTTGCTCTATGTTCTGGAATGCTTTTCTTTGGTTATTGTTTGGTAAAGTTGGGAGAAAACTCAGCCTGTAATAATTTATGTACAAGTTAGAGTAATGTGTTGATTACAAAATGAGTTGCATGGCCACTGTAGCATCAACTCTTTAAAGTGAAAAATTTTAAGGTTTTTGTGAAAAGTCATTTAAAATTTTTCTTTTTTTTCTTTTTTCCTTTTTATATATTGTTTTACATTTTCATACTGTGGGCCCGCAATAATTGGCAAATGCTGTTGCAGTGACCCTGCCATTAATTTAATTTAATTATAGTAATTATTTATTTCTATTGTTATGTAATGTTATGGTGAAGCTAATAATGTAAAATAAAATGAAATTGTTGCTGACAATGGTGTTTGTAACTTTAGGCAATCTTGAATTATCTTATTTCAGTATTTTTGGCTTTTGTGATTTTGAATTTTGCACTGTAAACAGTTAGTGAAAAGCAGTGAAGTGGGTAATAACAGATGCTCACTCCACAAAGGGTGAATGTCAAACAAAGATGTAAATGTTCTGACCAGTCCTTAGAATAGGTGCTGAGAAACTAGTTTTGAAAAAAACTGTTCTTCTGCGTGGGTGAGTAGACTGAAAATGTTTCATTGATCAACAAAAGTTGATATGGTATGCTTTTCACCTTTGGGATAGGTTGATAGGCAAACAACTTGCATTGTCACTGGAATATTGTACTCTCTCATTCACTGACCTGCTATATATAACAGAAGTAATTGTCGCTTTTCTCCAGATGAAAGAACTGTATTTAACTTACTGTGCAAACCATCCTCGGGCAGTGGAGGTACTCACAAGATTTGGGTAAGAATAATAATTAAGTGTTTTTATAAAGATAGGGGTATTACTAAATATTTTTCAGGTTTTGTACTCCTGGAACTCCAAGATAAAATTAAGTTATTTCATTGAAACTAGCCTAAGGGCAAAGAACTGTGTGTCAGCTTCAGCAGATCCTAAAGAGCTATTGGTCCCATTGTAATAAACATTGGTTTGTGATGGTTGTTGGCAATACCAAGATTCT
>JANSTQ010159259.1:0-10976 GCA_026167885.1 Bergia puertoricense
TTGTTGTTCTAACTGTACGTTTGTTCTCCTCCTTCCCAAGTTGTTTGTTGTTCTAACTGTCCGTTTGTTCTCCTCCTTCTCAAGTTGTTTGTTGTTCTAACTGTACGTTTGTTCTCCTCCTTCTGAAGTTGTTTGTTGATAAAGACACGATCATGAACGCCGTCAGCGCTTCCCACGACACGCACTTGTTAAAAATCGACAACAAGGTAAGTGGTGGATGGTCTGCATTCTTACTGTATAGTTAAGGCCTGTTTAAATAGACCCAACATGTTGGCCCAAATCATCCTACATTGTTGGATGCAACTTGTTGGATCCGCATAAAGGCCAGTTCAGACAAATCAAACATCATCCAACACTGACACAACATGCTGGATGATGTTGGACGGTGCTGGACTGTGTTGGATACGGGAGTATTCAAACGAATGCAACGCCATCCAACATGTTGTGTCGTGTCAGACATTACAAAAATGTTGATTGAAATGTTTGAACCAAAGTAAAGTTCATCCAATATCTTCCAGCAGTTTCCAACAAAGTCCAGCATCTTCCAACACGGTGTTTAAACGTTTCAAACATATTGCGTCCCACAGTGTTGGATGTTTTTCCAAAATGTTTGATCCGTCTGAACCGGCCTGAACAACACCATGTTGGACGTTGTTGGACATTGTTAGATGTTGTTAGACAATGTTGTAGCAAGTTTGATTTTGATCAAACATTTCATCCAACGTCGTTCAACATTTTCAGCCGCACACTCCTACTTGTGCTCATTGCGTGACAAAAATTCGTGACGAGAAACAGAGAAAGAGAAAGGCCGTTTGCGATGTAACGCGAGGCATGGAATGAAAATTTTATCTAGTTTTGAAAAGATTAAGCAAATGCAAGTGAACAAGAAGATGGTGGTCGCGTGAACAAGCTGGCCACGCAGTACACGACTCACGAAATAATCAGTGCGACATTGTTGCGAAAGCAGTATTTTTATCCAACATTTTAGACCAAATTATTTTCCGGATGGCTCACATAACAGATCTTTAAATCGATTTTAACTCCATTTTCCTGTGTTGTGTTTAGGAGGACGACATAGTGACCCGATCCAACACGAATATGCAGACAATGATAGAAACGATCCACAGTGACGAGGTGAAAAGAAACCGGAACCGTGTGGCCGAAATCAATAACCTCATCGACCATTTCCGGGACGAGGCTGAAAGCTACGAAGTGTCTGGACCCATGTAGCCGCCTTATCGAGACAACAGTACGCTCTTTAAACATAAATGTGTTATGCGGACTCAAATCTGTTAGACTTGCAAATATATCGATTTCTCTTGTAACGGCGAGTCTCCGACCATGTACTGAGTAATTTTCTTGTATCGGATATCACCACGACTGATAAGGAGACTGTTGTTTCACTTGGCGCAATTGGCCAGGTAGCATCACTATCTGGTGGCTGAAGATATATTACCAGATCCATGTCGTCTATTCCTCTGATGTCGCGTAGGTTTCTAACACACATTATGCTATATTTCAGTGCCCGTTGGCACGTCCGTCTGTAGCACAGGCTTGCGTGAAAGGTTCGGTACGAGAATGACGTTTTGTGTACTTACCAACTTCGCTTAGCCACTAGATTAGCCAACATTATTACGCAGTGTCGTTTTGCTTAAAAATACAGACTGTGCACTAAATGAGACCAGTTCACCAATCAAGTTGTCCCTAGGTCATATGTATTTTAATACTTACTTGTTATAATATGGAGCCGAATTTTATTGGTCTGAGCTGCCTGTTAAATTTGCAGTGTACTATTTCAAGAGTTAAAAAGTATATTTGAGAATTGTCTTTCTGTAAATAAAGCTAGTTTAAAACGTTGGTACAGAAGGTTGAAAGGGATTATTCTTTCGTAGTTTCACTTTCAGAACAAGAGCGCTGTTATTCCAAATACAATATTCCTTAAATAATTTCGCTCCCCTCTCCCCCTCCCAACCTTTGATTAAGAGCAATTAAAGCTATGGGTAGTTTGAAGCTAGTGAAGATCTTAGCGTTAATCATTTTTTTTCGTATTCAAAGACTGATCCAGGCAGATGTTTGATTGCGGCAGTGCAACAGACTGCACAGGTGCAAATGCAAATAGCTCAGGGTTGGAATAAAAATGGAGAGGCGGAAGTCTCTGCTGGTGGTAGTAGGTAGTTCCAGACGGGAAACAGTGCGAGGGCAGAACTGTACTTGAACGCGTTTATCGAGTTTTGCAGGTGACGGATCTCAAAAATTTTAAAAAATGTTCATGCATGTTCGGGTGCCGGTGGGTTGGGATAAAACATTGTGTGCAATCCTCGGGGGTTTTTTATCATTTTTTTTACCGTGGCCCACTAATGACATGGCAATTTCAATTAGCTCACAGCAATTTATTTCAACTTCAATCTTGGCAATTTCAGGACTCGTGTCAGCAGAATCACACGATCCCACTACACTACACTTCACTGCGTCCTGAGCGAATTTTTAAAAATATTCATGATTGAAACTGCCGTGAACGAAGTTCAGTTTTGGGTCACGGTAGTTATTACTTTTAACTGGCAATTTTACTTGAATCTCGATAATCGTCTTACACTCGATAATTCGAAGTCCCTGCTAACGCGAATCAAAGCTCTTGTGGACTAAACTCTCTTGAATTTGTTTTAGTTTCAGCGTCAATAATGAAAACGTCGTTTTTTGTTTGAATTTACACTGCACTCATCAAAATAGTTTTACTATCAGTAATTCGAAGTCTGCGAACTCCAACCCAAACTCGTTTGTATCACTTATTGTATTACGTTCAGATTAACAGTCACACACGCAGACGACACCAGCATGTAATTATAAAAAGGTCGAAATTTATTTTAAGTTTTTGTTGTTCAAAGTACAACCAATGAAAAAGGGAACATTAAAATCAAAAACACGGTTCTCTTAAATGATCGTTAGGCACATCAAAACTTCGTTTCAGGGCCACTACCATCTCAGGCGATCTTCAGGCCAGCAATGGACGACTCAAGAGACTGCAGATAAAAACGAGAACAAACACAAAAATATTTTTATAATTATAACAACAATAATATAAATGAACTTTTGTTTATTGATCTGATCCTCCTAAAAGCCACAAAATCAATACCTGCTGAACTACTGTTGTACTGACTACTTAATTTACAATAAAATCTAAGTTTTATTACAAGATATGGGGTAAAAAAGTGGATGATAGCCTTTTGCTGTTAAAAATGGTTGAAAAGCTAAATTCTAAATAACTCGACCGAGATTTTGCTTCTTATTAATAGCCTAGTATGCCACTTATGACCGCATTAGGGAACATGTTGATACTAAAGATTTTTCCGAAATACCTTTTACATACACATTTTGAAGCAAATGTAAAAACTAATGAAAAGCCGTCAAAATCTCATTGAAAGAGTTCAGAATTTTCGAAAGAGTGCAGTCAATCCACATTTTTCTGCGACAAATTTGTAGGTACCTTGATGTCCCAGATGACAATACGACCATCTGCTCCAGAAGTCACAAACTTTGTGGCACTAGCCTTGGTTCCCTGGTAGACCTGTACAAGGCTGCGAGAACACTGTATGTTAGCAAGCACATCAACAGAGGATGCAGCACAAGAACAAGGATAACAATTATCAATATGCACAAACTACAGTTTAAATTAAAAAACATTTGAGTAAAGAGAAACTGAACTATATCATTTAAACTACGTTACACAGAACAATACCGTACACTGCTTTTGACCTACATGCACATACTCGCAAGACAATACAGTGACATTACCGTGTTTATTATCCCATTTCCTAAATAATCAGTAAGGAAATTAACAAAGACAAATCAATTTAATTAAAAGAGGAATTACCCTCCTCCTCATCTCTCCCATCCCTCCTCCCTCATGCTGCCCACAAACTCAAGGCCAAAGCTGCAAAACACTGACAATAACAGTGGAACCACAAAACTATAATAATGATACATGTGCTTTTATTCAAACTGCACTGACACTTGTCCAGCCACCATAAGACTAGTTTTTTCAAAAACTTGTTTTTCTTGCATTGACAAGCAAGCTAAATATGTTTTGACCAACAAGGGGTGATATGATATGTTATGCAAATTAAAGTCTCTATCAGACACATTGCACTTTTTAGTGTATCATCAAAAGTTACAAAACTGTTTGTGTGGGCAAAAGATGTACTGTTTCAGCATAAAACACTGACATCACCACAACCATCACCACACTACCATGTTGTTATTCAAGGGCTTCCCATAAGATCAGCTTACTTGATGGCATTCTTGTGAGTTGTGTTCACAGTGGAGCTGTCTTCTGCTGACTGTGCCTGCTTGTCAAGAGTGCGGAATTTAGCCATAGCACTCACAGCACCAGTTTCCTTCTTCTCTGCAGTGTCCAGCTTCTTGATGAACGTTAGCTGTCCCTTGTCATCATGAGTGAACAACATTGGCATGTAGTTGTGACCTTTAATTAAATACTGTTGTTAATAAAGTACTGATACATTTACTTGACACTTTAATACAACTGCTAACTAGATAGTTGCAATATTTAGTCACATGCACTCTTTTGATATGGGGTGAAAGGAGACAGCCAAATCTATCAACCTGCAATTATTTTTGCTTAAAAGATTCTGGAAATCCGTTAATTAGTGATCTGTGTCAAAATTTTAGGCAATCCATAAACCCATTAATCTACATGTACCCACCATTAATGGTGTTTTAAACTATTTTATGTCATCTATATGTATATATTTGAAACCTTTTCACAGCTGCAATTCCTACCAACAACATATGCATGCCCCAAGCAGGCTTGTCTGGTTTAAAAAAATATTTCTGAGGACTTTTATAACTGACACATATCAACAAAATATTAGGTTTTTTGTCCTCTTCTGAAATGTCACCCTAATATTAGGAGAGAAAGAGTACATTTTAGAAACGAAATAGATTTGACAGATTGTTGCCATGTCAATGCTGGATTAATATACCAGTAATTACAATCAAATAACTACCTACAGTATAAGGAATCATGATGCAAGCCTTGAGACAAGGATGGCAAAACATTGGTAAACTCCTCAGTATTACCGTAGTACAAAACTGTCTCGATAATTATTGTTATTGATAACTCAACTTTTTACTGACATACCTGCAGCAACAATGCTGTTCTCAGTGATCCAGACACAGCTACAGAAAGGGAGGAAATCCCCTTTGACTGTCGCCATCTTCTGCTCATCCAAAGCATTGACCACACTGATACTGGAGTCATGTCCAACCCAGGCAAGCTTGTTTCCAGAGGCAGAGAATGACACACTGTGCACCCAACCACCTAGATATCAACTATTATGTTTGAGAATACATTTCTCCTGATAGTGACAGATTGCAGCTAGTAGATACATGTACCTCCAACCACGAATGGAAACTTGAGCAGTTGAGGACAGAAAGATCAATTCTGGGAAGCACAAAACTATTAAAAACGTTTTTAAAAAAAGAAACTTCTGTGAATATTCATTTTTCTCAAATACTCTGTTATCCATTGGCTTCAAAATCAATCACATGTAGGGCTGTTAGATACACAAATAAACTATTGGTAAATTATATCTATAGGTACACAATCACATGTACATGTAGTGTACCTCGTCCATTGGAGAACTCAGCCAGGCAGGTACCAAAAGAGGGTTTCTTGCCCCATTTGGTCTCAGAAGGGGGTTTGCCATCAACATCTTTGATGTGGCCAGAGAACACCCTAACAGAATATCAAACAGATAATTCAGCAGAAGGCTACGACATGACAGCAAACACACAGAAAGTCAAATTTCTGCCAGTAATCAAGTGAAAAAAAACTCCAAAACTTAAGTGACTGTAGCACAAGTACACACAAAATGAGGCAACATTTTGAAAGCCTTTCATTAACTTTTCAGCTCTGAATGCATCAAGATGAATTCCTAAATTCTCCTTATCTTGCTTCATACATAGGGTGGAAATAGTGAACACAGACATCCAAGGAACACCCATTTGGTTTTGCATTTGGATTGAAAACAACTCAGAAATCAATGTGGCATACAGACAGAAAACTCACTGGATCTACATGTAATACTTTAGCTTTGCTCAGCTTAATTGTCTTTTACATTAAACAATATCATCTTCCAACACTGGCATAATCTCTATTTACAATACTTCAACTGTGTTTGTGATTGTAACAGAGGTAAATATGAAAGAGGGGAGAATTGGAATCATGAAACAGCTAAGAAATGAGCAATCAACAGGAGTGATTGATGGTGACAAGAAGGTGAAAAATGTATAATTATGTTGAACCAGCTTTTTAAACCGACTTGTGTTAACTGTACACTTAAATGAAATGAGTAAGGTCAAAGAAAACAGCAGTGTCATTCTTGACACTTCGTTTTGGTGAAAACTTAATGTAAACTGAATCTTAGCTGGAGTACAAGTCTAGGTCGATTTGGGGGTCAATAGTTGGGTTTTCAGGGGTTGGCTAATAGACCAGAAACCACAGCATGTTGGCCAACTGGGTGAGTTTCTCAAATGAAGGAGGAGAGCTCAGTTACCTCACTTTGAAGTCAGATGAGCCAGCAGCCAGCAAAATGTTGTTAGGATGCCAATCAAGACTGAAAGACAAATGGCCAAAGTTTAATTTTCCACAAGATTTCCATTAACAACAGCCATATAAAACATGTGTGTGTATGTTTATGTGTATGTGTGAGTACATTTGTCTGGGAAAATAACTACAGCACATGCTAACCAGTTAAAAACAACCAAAATCTAACAGTTACATTTTCAAAAATAATACTCTTTTTGAAAATCATACCTATTGTGGAGCCAATAACAGTTGTCCATTACTGGTGGACAGTACATGTAATAAGTATACAATTTTACAATTATTAATATGTATTTTGCAAAACTCATGACCCAACCCTTGAAATTGTCCCCCAAACTGAATGTATCATTACCATTTGACACAAGACTGGTTTACTTCACTCACACACAGATCTGATTTTCCATAACTCCCATTGCAATTTTGATTTTTCAGGCCTGGATTTTGAAATGTTGAGAATCAGTGACTTTCCAGGTTTCCCATGACCCATTCTATGCATAGAGAAAGCTTTATAGAACCATTAATTTTTAAAACATAATTATGACATTTACAAACCCTGTATTATATAAATTACCTTTGTCATGCCACAAACATAAATAAATGCTGTACAATTCATATGGAGACATTCAGTTCTTACTAATTGCTAACTGGAATCACAAGTTTGCAGCCAAACTGCTCCAATGTTCATAGTTTCTTTTTTAAAAAAATAATCCATGCTTGTTTCTATCAAGTTTATGGATGCATATGTGAAATTGGAAGAACATTTATTGTGAGAAGCAGTTGAGTAGCTGAAGGTGACATACTGTAACCTAGCTTCTTCCTTCATTTTGCAATAGACACTATGGGTTTGCTTATGCCAGATACATATGTTGCGATTTCAATACAACTCACACCACACAATTAGACATTTGGAGTGGACAATTTTAATACGAAGGGGAAAAACCTGTGGAGTTCAAAAGTCATACACACACTAGTATATGTAGCATTAACTGGGTTAGGAATTAATCAACAGGGTTTTCTGATACGGAAATGATCAAGTGTTTTTCTCGTGCAGCGACAAACCTCTTGATGGTTGAACGGATGGGCTTCTTGATATGCTTGCTCACCCACCTACAATTCATAAGAACATTCACCAAGACATTAGCATTCTGAACAAAAGTTGACTTGTAAAGTCCAAATAAAAGCAATCACACAGAACAACATGAATGTATCAAAAACATGTTTTGCTTGGGTATTCATTTTGTGTATTTGATGAGACTAATAAAAATATTAGTGTCTGTACAATACATTACTGGATCTGTTTGTTCAAAGAGTGGATAACGTTTCCGTCCAATAGGTCTCTATCCACCAGATATAATCTAGGCATTCTTGGTGTTTACTGGACAACAATTTTGCCAGATAGGAATTCATCTGCTGGAAAAAGTTACCATTCTCTAAACAACCACACCCAGATCTAAAAACTAGGTCCAAACACAAGATCACTAATATCTGATATGTACAAAACTAAAAGCCCATCATTCTGGGGATTGCCACCAGTTGATAAATGGATGATAGAAACCTAGTACATGTTTTTTCATTTTTTCATTACTTTCACCTTCAAGGGGAAACACTGCAGCAAGTAGTAAACCAGTGTCAACTGATACTGAAGAAATCAAACCTCACCAGTCATTGTCCTTTTCAAAGTAACAGACAGAGATCAAACGAGCACCACTCCCTACAGCAAACTTGTCTTCTGCAAAACAAAATTGACTCTCAGGGCAAGATAATTTAATTCTTATACCTGTAAATTATATAATTATATTGTCTAGTATGTGTTAAAAGCATTCTAACTGGTTCAATAGTCGGCATTTTGGTGCTTGCACAATTTGTGTACAAGATGACAGCAATAGTTACACGGCCACACTTTGTGCTAAATTCTACCTACTGTAATGTTGCATGCAATAGCCAGAGATCTCACCTTTGGGTGACCACTTAACACATGTGGCTGCTCTATTAATACGAAGGATGACAAGGGTTGGTTTCCACTTGCCATCTTGCATGGTCCATACATATGCATTCCTGTCCTGTTGAATAATAACACACTTGTTTGGTGGCTCTACTTAATCTGATATACATTTGTCATAAGGATGATTCCACTTCATAGTCATTACATTTATAAAATGTTTCAGGCATTGTAAAAATGGATCCTGTTCAACCATACCATAGTAAACAGTAGAAAGAAGAAACAAAAAAAACACCAACACAAGTGAATATCATGAGCTAGTAGAACCAAATTTAGGAATACTACAATATCTATCAGAAAATTATTTGTGGGCCACTGAACAATTTTATGCTCATATTTGCATCTTACAACATCTGGACAAATGACAATAAACAGTGTTTTTGAAGTTAACAACAAGGAAAATGGCAAAAATCATAAATTACATGTAACTGAAGGGCAATTAAAAAATCAGGAGAGAAATGATAAAAAACAGAAGAGCTCTGAAAAAAATAGATGGGTGCTTAAGAAGAAAGAAAAGTAAGCCATATTGTCTCACATTCTCCTCTGGGATCAGAATCTCATTTAAAGCATTTTGAAGCATGTTTTAAATGTCTATGTGTATTGGTAAGGTGAAGAATATGTAAAAATAATTACGATAATGTAATGTGTGCAACACTTTTACCTTTGTCATTACTTATTATATAAAAGCTGCTGCCATGGGTAATTTTTTTATAAATTAAAATCATGTCACACTTGATAACAAACCTTATGAACAAAAATACATTATGATATCAACTCTCGTTAATCAAACAATACTGTTACTAAACAACCTATAGGTTACAGCACTCACTGCTCCACATGTGACAAGCCGGTTACTTTCTGGTGCCCAATCCATCCCAGTCACTCGCTGGCCATGCTGCGGCGTATGAAAGTGTTACATTTTATTCACTAAATACTTCAACTAAAAAGATTTAATTAGAACTTTCACTCCCACCTAGTTTATCAACATCCATCTTCTCCTTACAGTATAAAATAAGTGATTAGTTTTGAGAATATACTAATAAGGAATGTATGGTGACAAGTAATGAGAATTTAGGAACTCATCATTGGCACTTTTGAGAGATTAGTTCAGATCTTTTACTTTTGGAAATGTTCTCAAGTAGTCTTCTTACTGACTGTACCTTGCAAAGTCTTCTTGTGGCAAATCTTTATAATCCTTCAAGAGATTTATAAGCCCAGGCAGCTTGGACTCTGTATGTTATCTTAAAGTGCTTCTAGGATCAAATATTGTCTTGCCATTTTATAATTTTTTGATCTTCATTCAACTTCATAGGTTCAAAATAATATAAATGACATTAAATTATTTTGATTTGCCCTTACACAGCCTGAAAATATCTGTCGAAAATCTGTTAAAAATTCCTAAAAAGCCATTTGCTGTTACTTTGTTCATGAAAGATAAGCCTGCGAGTTTTCATGTAAGCAGTCTCAGCTTTGACTATGCTTGTGACATAGAAGACTCACCCAAGTTAATCATTTCATTCCTTATTACTTCCTTGTACCACACAGCAATGACCAGGCATAGTTTTAACAGTACTGCACTGCAGTCTGAGATGGGTTTAGCTTTGAACAATCTTGCTCCTTCTTATATTAGAATATATGTTTTCATACTGCAAGGCCTCCCACAATTTCAGAAATAGCGAAAAAAGGCTAGCCATGCCGAAACTGTGAACCAACTATATGAAGGAGTTCTTCGGTTATAGTGGTGCAGCTCTGTGGAATAATCTTCAACATTTAAGAGGAGTTTGGAGAATGGTGTTTCTAAAATGAGCTCCCACAGGGCAAACCCATAAATCAGTTAACTAGTTAATTGTATAATTTTTATTTATTATAATTAACGTTTGTAACTGAGTGTTTTTTTATCATGTATAAATAAAGACTATGTATATATGTATGTAGGACAAAACCCTCAAACTTCACTTCTCCATGTGAACATGGCACAAAAGTTTTTGAGAGGTGAGTGTTCTATGTCATTTCCTGTTAGGGTCAGCTTGACCCAACTCTCATGTCCAGTCACAGCCACTTTTGAGTTCACTAACGGTGGTGATATGAAATCAACAATTATGGAAAAAAAATTTTGAACTTCCCAATGACAATTTGTTTTTAGACTTGGCATAGTAATTTGAAGGTACTGTCTTATATTTTCAAAATATGAAGAGAACAGACAATTCAAGATTTTGATCCTAGAAGCACTTTCTTAGCTTTGCAATATAAACTAATAACCATACATTTTTAAAGATACCAAGAAAATGACCAGATACCAGGGTAGACTCATCCTAGGATGACAAATGAGAATTAACTTCAGTGAGCTGAGTGCTG
>JANSTQ010159270.1:0-10974 GCA_026167885.1 Bergia puertoricense
AACGATAACACAATACACTGAACAGAAAACACAATACGCAAAACGATAACACAATACACTGAACAGAAAACACAATACGCAAAACGAATTAAAACACAATACACAAATGCAAAACACAATACAGAAGATGAAAACACAATACACAAAACGAAAACACAATGCACAGGACGAAAACACAATACACAAAACGAAAACACAATGCACAAGACGAAAACACAATACAGAAGACGAAAACACAATACACAAAACGAAAACACAATGCACAAGACGAAAACACAATACACAAGACGAAAACACAATACACAAGTGCAAAACACAATACACAACAGAAAACACAATACACAAATGCAAAACACAATACACAGGACGAGAGCCTGGGCGGTAGCAAAAACTGGAAATGGAGTGGTTACAAAGTTTCTAGCACGCGGGTTGGAAGGTTAGCACTAGTTTTCACGGACCTTCCAGTTTTCGCTAATGTTGGAAAGAGTCTAACTTTGCTTCATCAAACCCATACAATAACATGTTCATCACGTTTGACTTGAATAATTGTATCTTAGTTTCCTTGCAAATTGTTATTAACTTATTTTTGTTATTATTATTATTATTGAATATTATTTTGCGGGTTCAGGCATTTGAGCACCTGATGGCCCTAGAGTTTGTGAAACCAATGGATGGTTCCAGTGCCAGCACTCAAAAAGAGTTCCGGCTGATGTTTCTCCTGGTTGACCCGTCTCAGATCACAGAGGCCCTCCAGAGGTACCCCGACTGTCCTACAGAGGTCAGACACTGGGCAACCAACACGGCTGTGTGACTGCAAACTACAGTCAGGACAGAGGATGGACCTGTGTAGCTACCTATCTCACTGGTCGACTTGCACTTGCAGGCAGGAGTACTAGTAATAATTTTCAGGAAATATCACCTTGCTTCAGGAGTATAAACGCGAAAAGTCTGACAGAGAGAAATTATCATCAAACAGTTTATTAGTAACAGCTGCGCATGTGTGTGCTGTTGCAAGTTACAGTGATAAATTTCCAAGATGGCACATCAAAATCTAAGGAAATTACATGTGACTTTGTTGACTAAACGTTAAGCAGTTGTTGAGCTTCCACAATTGACAGAGTTTATGTAAACGCTAAGAAAGATTCAGTTGTGTACATAAACCCTCATTGCTTTTTGCAAATTGTTCTTAGTTTTTTCAAGTCTGTGAGCTTGATTTCTTATTTTTCCTACATGCCCTTTAGAATTTATTGATGACAGACAGTCTATGTTGGGTTTCCTATTGTGCACGTTTTGCGCGTATTTCACGCACTAGAGCTGTAGCACATCCCGGTGATATCAGTTCAACGTGAGGCTGAGATTTACCCGAGGTATTTTAGTTAAGCTTGTAACACAGTGAAAAGGTTTGAACCCAGGTAAGTCATAATTATTGTTTGTAGTTGGTTGCCACGTCCGGGTGAATATGTTCCTGAGAAGGACAAGGTGGCCAGCGAAAATGTTACAAAAACTGCCTCTAGAAGTCGTTTCGTGCCTGCAACATATTCCCATTTCAGGCTGGGAAAACCTTGTAAGAAACCGTAACACCTTGAGACAGGAAATGCACTGTGGCACTGAGGACTTTGAGGAGAGTTGACTACTTCACCTTGATAAGAAACGTCGAATCAGAAAGGAAAGAGAAATCAATCCAGCTACGGCCGTTGCGTGCTCCGTGTGCGGACGTGTGGGCCTAAGGTCGCACTACCGACGTCACTGGGATCGTCATCGCCTTGTGACGGTCTCCAATGAATCCTGAGAAGGACTGGGTTTTTTTTTGTTAACTAACGGTTTTGACAACCTGTGTGGGAGTCATCTCAGTTCAAGATCAATGTTAGATCGGTCATACAGTTCGTATTAATCATATGTAAATACTATCTAAAACTGTTTTGTTTAGCTCTGAAAACAATATTCATAGTCTGGTATACAAATCAATAACTATTAATCCAGCACTACTGATCAGTTTTAAAAATAAGCAATTATTTCCCGCGGTTTTGTTTGATTGGTGCGATTTTGAAAATCATTGTATGATCATGGAGCAAGATTAAAGCAGGTTGCAAATTGAGTACAGTACATGTATTGTACTACTTATTTCAATTGCTGCTTGTCTTCAGTATTCCTTTGTGCAGAGGAGTATTAAAGAAGACTGTCGGCATTTAGAAGGACAGTGAACTGCTTCTGATGTATCAACATGTATATAGTTATAATGGAACAAGACTACCTGCTCCACAGTTTGGACAAGTTCAAAACTCTCTAAAACCATGAAAATGGGGTGAAAACCCCTCTCAAATTTAAATATAAGAAAATGGCGAGCCTTGTCTGAGTTGGAGAGGGCTCCCGTACTGAACACGACGGGGTGATCGTAGTATTTTTAAGAAAACCCTGAAAGGTACTAGTAAGGATGTGGCTCATTCTCCCTAAAAGGTATCACACAAATACACAGTAAGTCCGTATATGAGCAAATGGCATGTTTGACATTTATAAAAAGCTTTGCCGGAACAATAAATTGAATGGAGAAGTGACACTTATTGACTAACATTTGGATATTTCATTTTCTTCATAAACTAGTACTTTAGGACTTGGCACTTTCGTTTCAGTCTTTTTTCTTCTCTTTTCTACTCTTCTCTACGCTCACCTTTCGGGCCTTTTTCAGACGCCTTGCTACAAACGAACCTAATTCAATTGAATTTATTTGAAGACCTGAAACATTACTTTATAAGAAACCAAGTGGCTTTTAAGGCCGATACTTGTCTCCGGTTTCCCAAGTGGAGAGTCTGTGACCCGATCCCTCTGTAGAAGCTGGAATTATTCATACAGCTGAGTCGACTTGAGAAAGTCGAGTTAAGTGCCTTACCCAATTACACCACGCAGTGGTCAGCCTGTATTCGAACTCGTAAACCACTCGACCACTGCACCACTGACAACTGCGATACGAAGCAACCTCTGAAACAAATTTTTAAGTCGAAAGGGCTAATTTCATACAAATGTATCATAATCGCTGGAAAAGTTCAGCTTATCAAACTTTTACAATTGATATTAGACGAATATTTGTAGTCGAGTTAGTATGGGCTTCAATTAAATATTACTGAAATCAGTTCGACTGTAACGGAGTGTCTCAAACAAGACTTTTTCCTTCACTCGATAATCTTTTCTTTTCTGTTCCACCCTATTCATACCATATGAATATCCTCAAAATATAGCAAAACACGTTTGTTAACAGCTCGTCAACTTCTGTATGTCTGAGCATTTTTTATTTGGATTTTCGAAGACCATTCTTTTATATATTTATTTCTGTTTATTCATTTTTATTTGTTTGTTTGTTCGTTTGTTGCACTTGACTTGCTATTGGCAACTTCTAGTTTATTATTTATTTTTAACATTTGGACATTTGCTGGAATGCAGACAATACTAGGACTGAAGGCCCCTTCCAGGGTCTGCCCTCTGTCAGTTGGTTTACTTTGTGTTTCCCCCTGTGAAAAACACCAATGTATTTGTACCGCAACATCTGCACTGGTTTCTGGGTGAGCTATGTGATATGCTATATCAAGAACTAGTTACTCTGAGCCTCGATTGTTCTTAAATTGTTTTTTAATTTTAGGCAACTTTGAGCCTCGTTACGTTGTTCTTAAAAAATAGAGAGGTTGAGATTTTTCTAAATTCTGCAAATCAAGTGTAATCGAAAAACCATCGACACTGCTGGGAAAAAATGTTAAAGTTAGCAAAATTAAGAACTTTTAGCTTGCTTTCACGTATAGAGGCGAAGTTTATATTGTAAAGAAAAAAATCAATATTTCTATGTAAGATAGCAAGTTAAAAATTGGTATTTTTGATTTTTTTTATTAAAATATGCTCGTTCCAACAATATTTTAGATGGTTTTTCGATATACATTTGAGTATCTCGTCTATTGTTCTTGTAAAAAATGGTGCGTACTAAAGTTGTTTAAAATGACATGAGATATAAGCGATTCAGGATCGTTTAACAGTAAATGAATTAATATCTGAGGAAGAATCGTTTTGGCGGAGTAAATGGTGGCAGTGACCATGGGGGGGGGGGACCTTTTTTTCTCACAACGGTCTTTGTAAATAATAATTTAAAAGTATCAAAAATCAATATACCCCGGTGCCAGAAGTACGACTCGCTGTCAGATCAAGGGAGGGAAATACGAGAAGGAGAACGAACAGTTTTTGCCCCGTATTCGAACTTGCTAGTGGGTACGTTGTCACCGAGTTTTGATACCCAGCGGACCTGCAAATCGATTAGGTATTGCATTTTGGCTATTTTCCAAACATATGCTATTGCATTTCGGGATTTTAGGTTCATTTTTAGCAATTTCAGAACTAAAATTTTAAAATTTTCCCAGCAGAGCATTCTCCACGAAACGCCCCACTTCGCCCTCCTTCTCCCCAGGTTGTCTTGGTGACGCAAAGTGGCACAAGCTGCAGAGCCGCCAGTTTTTGACATTGACATTGGGCAGTGAAATGGCTTTCCTAAGAGCAAGGTCAAGACATATCAGATCAAGGTCAAATCGTTGCGGCGTTGGTTTGTGGTTGACTCGCGGTTTTCACTTTACCACAAAATGTGAATTATATCAGGTTACACTCACAGCCCGCTAAAACATTAAAAAGATGATTATCAGAATGATTGATAAATCTGTGAGTGTGCAAGAGTGTGTCAAAAATGCTTCACATAAAACTCTAAACAGACCAGCTCGGCGTTCCTTGTTGGGCTAGATTTGGCAGACTTGGATTCAATTATGTTTTTCAAAAATTTTTTAATTAGCCAATGTAGAAGAACCCTGCTTTTAAAACACGACTTTAAAGTCTTTCAAATCCAAACTTGAACATTTTTTTTTAAACAAAAAAGCAGAAACTACTACCTCTTTCCGGAGACACTACTGGTTTTCATGATCGCAGGCGCAAGATTTGCTGTTTTAACCATTCAGAGGAAGTCTGACTGACCAATCAAACGCGAAGATAAGTTTGGCGGTAAAAATTAACCAATCACACACACAACTATTGGTTTACACGAACTCGGCTCCCAGTGCAAACAGGCGTATTGCAAAGTACAGTTTAGTGTTGCATATTCAGCCGAATCTGGAAATTATGGAATCTGGAAATTTTGGTATGATTAATTATGAAAAAATAGAGAAAATTGGAGAAGGTACATATGGAGTCGTATATAAAGCAAGAGATAAGACAACAGGAAAGGAGGTTGCATTAAAAAAAATCAGATTAGAAACGTAAGCATGCACAACCAACATTTGATTTCTAATAAATAATATCTAAAGGCGCTGTTCTGATAACCAAATTCTGATGCTGTAAATCATTTAAAGGAATTGTTGCTATTAGAAATCATTGCACAGTATCTGTTTTATTGAACTTGAAACGCTTTGGAGTTAATTTCTTGTGTCGACGTACGAAATCGGATTTTCACATTTATTGATTTAATATGGACTTCTGACATTCTAGTTCAAAAGAAGAAATGCAAGTGTGCGTTATATCGAGTGTGCTTCGACTGTCGGAATTTTTCCACGTTTTGAAATTCTTAAATGTTGAATCACTCTTCTCTTTGCAGAGAAACAGAGGGAGTACCAAGCACAGCAATAAGAGAAATATCCCTCCTCAAAGAACTTAACCACCCAAATGTGGTGAGGTAGGTGCTTTCACGACAACCAGCACATTTTCGCGTCCTTTGTTCTTCACATGCGTTTGGGTATAATAAGACCCCTTCCTCACTTGTCGAATATAACTATTGTAGAATGCAATAATTTTTCTGCCCTTGTTTTTGATGTAAAAGTTTATAGGAATATTCACTTAAATTTAGAGTATGTAAATCACTAAATGGTTCAAATAGAGTTCCATTTCTTTGCGCTCGACGAGTTCCTTCACGAATTACAATATGTCTATAATATCAAATCATGTCGGCCAAAACCTTGAATCTCCTGAAAACTGTTGCAGAAGACTGACAAGTGAAATTACTTTTATTGACTAATGTTTCATATAACGCATAACAAGTGTTAAATTGGGGAAAATAAACGGCCATAAGACTTCATTTGCCAAGACAAGGTGACAAAACATGCATGCCACCCATGAAGTTTGATATTTACGAAAAAATTAGATGAAATTGTAATGTGTATAAAAGAGAAATAATTTATGTTAAATGTGCTGTATCCAGCAAGGGACTTTTTCACAGTAGTTTAAGAATTCTTAAGTAAACTTCATTCAGTACTGGTATGTATTGTACTGACCAACAGCCATAATTTTTTATATGGGGGCTCAAACTGTAGTTTGTAGCAAGTCTCTCCTCTTTTCTCTGTCTCTCCTCCTTCCTGTATTATTCAGATATAAATTTCAGCACCCCCTGTTATGCCCCAGGTAACAGGGAATTTGATGCTGGTGACCCCCCTGGCATGCCCCAGGTAACAGGGAATTTTATATTAGTGACCCCCTGGCATGTACCAGGTAACAAGGAATTTGATGCTGGCAACCTCCCTGGTATACCCCAGGTAACAGGGATAAAGGGGTGACTACCCCTGGGATGGGGCACTTGAACTTTGTGGGAGGGGTGGTGGGAAAATAAAACAATTTTTCTCAGTTTCAGGTTTTGTACTGCAATGTATATATAATACTGGCACGAACCGAGTTGTGCACCCTGTAAGCAGAGATCTTTCGTATCAAAATGAACGCCAAAACATAAGAATTGTGAGAAATATCTGCTTGTAGGGTACTTGACTTGATACCACTGACACCATGAAGATTCACATCTATATTGACAAAAAATGTACTTCAATTCTGCATTACAGGGCTCCCGCAATCCTTGAAAATCCTGGAAAGTCCTTGAAAATCAGTGGAGGTCCTTGAAAATCCTTGAATTGCTTATCTGACACCAACAACTTATTACAATTTGTTTAAAACTTTGATTGAAAATCGACAAATGTTCAGTCTGAAAACACACGAGCTCGATCCCCAAAGCAATTTTTTGTCTTACAGGATTTGTGATTGGCTGTAAGTTTTGACCATTCTGCAATCAGGTTAAGTATCCAGTTTTTTTCCAGTTGCACGTGTTTGCTTGTGAAGACTGATGGTCAACTCACAATACTAGTTACTAGATGCAGAATAACTGGCGCTGTCTGATGATTAAATGCAACAAAATAGGGAAAACTTTCAATTTAAATTGCTGCACAAGGTCCTTGAATTTGTTTGAAAAGGTCATTGAAAGTCCTTGAATTTAATGTTCAGTTAGGAGTGGGAACCCTGGCATTAATTTCCTGTCCTTTCAGCACCATTCAAGAAGCAAAGACATTATCTAACAATATTTTAAAAATCTCTTGAGACAATTTTTAAAAATAACTGAAATTAAATTTAAAAATGAGTGGAAATATGTTGCAATACCTTTTAAATAGCTATGTACTAGATATGTTGCCTTTAATTAGTTTCTTGTAGATTCCACTGTTTTGGCTACACCGATGCTATTGAAGGTTAATTGTCTTCTACTGTGTTGCTGGTTCTGATGTTATGATTTGATCTTGTAGGTTATATGATGTAGTCCATGCTAAGAAAAAACTTTATTTGGTGTTTGAGTATCTAAACCAAGATCTCAAGAAGTATATGGACTCCACTCCAGCATCTGGGATCTCTATGGCCCTTGTCAAGGTGATTGTGCTGTTCTTGGCACTGGGCTTACTGAGCTAAATGTTTACAGAAACTGTGGCAGTGGTTGGGAGTGGTACTTGCCCACATTTTGGGCAGTGGATTGGTGTGGCACCTAATCCAATTTAAGACCAATCTTATGACAATGCTCTATTTCACACCAGACAAAACACTATGTAACTATGAACAGGCAAAAAAGTATCAGGTTGGAAGATTGGTCATATTTTTTTCTTATTCAATATCCTGGTGTTTGTAAAGTGACTGCCAATGGTAGAACTTTGAGAGAAAACCTTTATGTCCAGAAATTCTGGCCTACGAAACCATAACCCTTTCAAGACTTCCAAATCAGCCAAAACCTGTGCCCTTAAGGGTGGCACATATCCATTATAGTCAATTATTGGGAGTAACCCTTCCTTCCCTCTTGGCTGAAACTGTGTGGTATTTGATATTATAGGAGATACCAAATAGGGACAAGGAAATGGTTTACATTGATAATTGACTGTAGGAAGTAATAAAGTCAAAATGGCTTTCTCACTCATGGTTAACTTCAGTGTTTTGAGCACCAGACTATCAGGCCTCTCCTGAAGACAAGGCATTGCTTTCATTTCACTTTTACTATTTATTAACACTCATTGAAACACAGTTGGTACAGAAATTATAATTGTTCTTCAGAAAGCATCTAACACCCTAAGACTTCCTAGGAAACTCCTGGTACTAATTATTGCAACCCAGTGAACCAGCTCCTTCAGATCCTTGGTTACCTCCTTGTGTGTGATATTTTGTTAATAGAGACAAGACTTCAGTTGTGGTTTGTTTTATGTTACAGAGTTACCTATATCAGTTGCTTAGTGGAATAGCATTCTGCCATTCACATAGAGTACTCCACCGAGACTTGAAGCCTCAAAATCTTCTGATCGACCGAACTGGTGCCATCAAACTGGCTGACTTTGGTCTAGCCAGAGCTTTTGGGGTTCCTGTCAGAACCTACACTCATGAAGTGGTTACCCTGTGGTACAGAGCACCAGAGATATTATTGGGAGCCAGGTACTACTCAACTCCTGTTGATGTGTGGAGTGCAGGATGTATATTCGCTGAAATGGTTAGTATCAAAGGGGAGTCTCCATGGTCATATTATGAAGTTATTTGTTTCATACCACAGCATACCACAATTACATACATAGTTGCATACATGTATACATAGTTTTATACAAACATGCATGTTGATTGCTACATATTGACAAATGATTGTCAGTCCTGCTTCTTCCCCATCCTTGTTGCATTGACCATGTGTTCTGAGGAAGCTCTTGAAACCAGCTGAAGATTTACATCCCTCTGACATACACCAAGAGATGATGCATCAGTCTACCAGCAGACTTACAGAACTTTGAGCATATGGTACAAATATGTGCAGAAGAATTGTACATGTTAGGGTTACTTGCAGCCATAAGAGGCACAGATGTTTTGAGGATTGTGTGATTTCATGTGGTTAACAAAGCCTTGTTTAGATAACAGGATCTGATTGCAAATATTGTATGCAGGTAAAGACATCAGGAGGGATACGGTTTGATTGTTAATGTTTTATAACAGGTTAGGTCAAATAGAGGTTTAATTTTATGCAGTGTCTTCACTGTGTTACAGCAAGATTACAAACTTGCAGGTAAAAATACTGGAAACCTGAGGCCCTAGAAATAATTATGTGAAAAATTCAGTCAAAATATTGTTTGTACTAATTAATTTGTTCTGTAGATCACAAAAAGAGCTCTCTTTCCTGGTGATTCAGAGATTGATCAACTGTTCAGAATCTTCAGGTAAGTCAGCATTCTTCCTGCACACTTGAATGGATTTAAAAGCCTTGCTTACACTAAGGATGGAAGCAACAAGAGGGAAGAGAACCATCAGCAGAATTACTTTTTGCCTGCCAAACAAGACTGCTGGCAATGTACAACCTTATTTATTTATTCATTTATTTATTTAATATTTATTTATTTGCACATGTCTCCATAAATGGCAGGGACTGCCCACAGAGGCATGCCTCCAATGATGGGATCCTTGAAGAGAAAAAAAGGAGAAAAACAAGGAAAAAAAGTTAAAGTACATTTAAATGGCAAGTTTTTAACAGTAGAGTGTTCAATGGGCGTGACTGGTGGCATTTCAGGAGCATTTTCCTTTAACATTATTTTATATAATTATCTTCCAGAAAGTATTGTAGTTGTTATTTCCTGATTTATTCTAAAGTGTGTTTTCCATCTACAGAACATTAGGAACTCCAGATGAAACTTGTTGGCCAGGAGTGTCCCAGCTGCCTGATTACAAAACAACATTCCCCAAGTGGCCACCACAGAATATTCAACATGTGATCCCAACTCTAGATGAACTGGGCTCAGATATTATGCATGTAAGTGTAATTGTCTGGGATAATGATTATTCCAGAAAAAATACACCCCCCTGTCAAAACAGACAGCTCAGATTTTTAGCTCTTTCCAGGATTTCCACAGGGGTTTTTTCAGAACATAAATATATCCAATGGTTAATGCTTCCTCACTGCTAAAATCTTGTTATTTTAGAGACTGATTTGCATGAGAAACTTTTCTTCCCGTCCCATTTTTTATCTTTGCCAACTGGCATGGTTTTCATCTGTGGTTTACACACACAGTCTCATCCTGGACTTGAAGATGAAAATCAATCTGTCAAAACATTTTTTGTGTGACTAATAAGATTCCGATCCATTTCCTGGTTTATAATGCTCTTCCTTAACAATAATTGCAGAGATCTATGCAGTAGGAATGCTCAAGCAATTCATGTTCACAAAATTGAAGATGTCAACATGTGTATGCATGAAACATTTTGCAGGAGCCAGGAACTGGGCAATTCACATTTGTTCTACTGTAACAAGCCAAGATGGCAGAATTTGTTGTCATTTTATTCAAAACTATGACAAAGTGAAGTAAACATGCATTTGATAAAAACATGAAATGTCTTGGTTTGGTTTAAGTTTTACTAAGGAGAAGAAATTGCATGTGTGGCCTTGGCATGACAACTGGTCATTACAATTGAATCATGGAATTATGCAGTATAGTGATCTCTATATATGATCGTGAAATGTCTTTGTTTTTCGTGAAACCTTTAATATATGCATGGACATACAAAAATGGCACACTTAACTAAAAATCTGTGGATATAGAAGCTTTAATGATCAAAGTTTTACATCTTGTGATCAAAATTCGCCACTTTAGAAACGAAAATGAGACTGGGACCGAGTTCGTGTCGCAAGTGCTCATGGGATTGTTTGGAGGG
>JANSTQ010159292.1:0-10971 GCA_026167885.1 Bergia puertoricense
ATCCTGTACCTTCCATACAAAGTCTTATATTTAAATCCGTTCACTGAATGACAAAATCAAAGCTTGGGCTGCCTGTGGAATAGTGCGCCTCGACCAAATTATCTGGTTCTTAAAACAGTGTGTAGGTTTTCGAACATTCCGTCTGCAATGTGAAATTTACATCGAAAATTTTCTGACTACGGTCTTACATCACTTCCACTGACTGTAGTGATTACCTTAACTGAGACTTGTACTATCATATCAACAGGTTGAAAAAGAGGCTCTGCGCAATGATGGAACGCTATATCAAGCCTGGGAGATGGCTCGAAACGCAAGGGCTAAACTTGGTAAAGATATTGGTTCTTATATATTTTAAGGTTCTGGGTGAGTTACCTTCTTAGTGACCAGCTGCATTCTGGATCATTTCTCAACAGTCATTTAGGAAATGAACGATACTTACTTAGTGAAAAACAAGTTGCCACTCAGAAGATTTGAATGATACAGGAAAAGACTGAGGAAAGCTGATATTAGGGTTAGGGTTAAGGATAGGGGTAGGGGTAGGGGTTAGGGGTGGGGGGTAGGATAGGGTAGGAGTTAGGAGTAGGGTTAGGGTTAAGGGAAGGGGGTAGGGGTAGGGTTAGGGGTTAGGGGTAGAGTTAGGGGTAGGAGTGGGCTATTGCTTGATCCATCTGGTCACAAATTCTATTTTTTTATTATTTACATTTAGTTTCCTTAGGCTTGTGACTATTTTACAAGTGACAGGCCAGGCATGAGACAGAAAAATACCGTTTCTTGGTTAACAGTTAGCTTTCAATTCTCAGTAAGCAGGTAAGATTTAAGCCAGTTCCCAATAATCAATTCATTCCATTCAATAAGACCCGCTATTTTTGTAATAGCGTTTATTTTCGGTAACTCGCTAATATTGTTATCTATAGCTCTGGCTTGCTCTGGTAGTAGACGATAGATAGATGAGAGAGAGCTGAGGCGCAGACCAGAATGATATTGGCATAGCTAATTGAAAGGGTATAGTATCGAGAGTTTAAGAGCATGGCTATAAAGTGACGTTGTTTGGGGCGAGAAAAAATTTTATTCATGTCAATCTGACACAGTGTGAATGGTCAAAACTTACGTTGGCTTGCATCGACTTTAAAAAGCCCTGAAAGACTGTGTCGGAGACAGCCAGAAATCGATAAAAGAGAAGCGAAAATGTAGAAAAATGTAAACAACATAATATTATGACACTATCAATCCAGTTTAACTGCTCAATTGATGTTTTTCAGCAACACAGAAGAAAAGAGTTCGAGTCAGAGTTGTGGAGGAAAAAGGTTTGTATGACTATTTACTGAGAAAGCATGCTAGGGTTGTCTTTGTTTCATACCGGCGCCATCTTGGATTCTGATTGGTGTTGTTTGTTTTAACCTTTGAACCAGTAAACATAAACCCATAACATGACCCATTATTTTGCTTGTAATATGACAATTCATTTTCAGGTTTGTCTGGAAGTATCTTTTTGGTGTTATTTATTTCCCTAAAACTCAAAATTGCTGAACTCTTGTACAATTAGTTCGGTTTGAAATCAGTGTAGCAGGACAAAAGCTAAAGTAACTAGCTACCAAGAGAAGATAATCCTAAGAGAACGTATCTTCGTATTGCTGCGCGACCAATCATAATTATTTGAGAACTATTTTTAGAAAAGGAGCTATTTTTATATGCAACACGATTGGTTCCTCAGTGCACACGTGATATTCTGCAATGCTTGACCGAATATCACGTGTGCAAAAGGAATCAATCATGTTGCATATAAAAATAGCTCCTTTTCTAAAAATAGATCTCAAATAATTATGATTGGTCGCGCAGCAATACGAAGATACGTTCTCTTAGGATTATCTTCTCTTGCTAGCTACTCACTTTTGCCCGAATTTTTTTGTGACAGATAAAGAAAGTAGACAAGAGCAGACTGAAGAAAGTGGGAGAAAGCGTTTTGTGAGGGACGACCCTGCTTGGCGCGCCGGCGCAACAACGCTTCAGGGAGTCAGTGAACAACGGTTTAAACCTGCATTATCAGTCTGTGGTGACTCGTCCAGGACAGTTGTTCTGATCCTGAGACTGGTGGCAAGGTACGAATGGGGTTTAATTCATTTTACATTTGTCTTTATGTGCGTGTTTTAACTCCATTTTGTTTGTGTGTGTTCAATAGCGATCATTAACATCAAAAATGTTTTGCTATATATGTAACGGTTCTTCATGTCAATACGCGCGTTGCGCATTGGCCTGTGTGTGTGTATGTGTGTCAGTGATGTCAGCGAATTTGTAAAGATTTCTTAGAACCAGTAGCTTCCTGGTGCAACCCCAGTCAAGTTGAAAGTTGAACTTTGTGCGACTTTCTTTCGCACCGTGTACCTTCCGTGGATAAGGACGTTAAACCGTTTGCCTGGTCTCCTGACCTTTTAATCCAGCAGGGGTGTTAACTAACGCACTTCTCGAAGATGGTAGGATGACCTCGGTGCTGTAGTCAGTGCATCCGGTGGTACTAGATGTCATGATAACTGAACTTAATTATATCTTTCATTTATTCATTATTTCATTATTCAATCATTCATTCATTCGCATATTTACTTATTTTATTATATTTATTTATCTAGTTTTTCATTCATTCTTTAATTCATTTTGTTTTGTTTTATATTTTTTCATTTTTATTTACTTTCTCGTGTGACAAACTGCTTGGAAAAATAAATAAGTATTTCCTTTCTACAGTAGTTTGACTAAAGCACCCGGGAAGTTGTGAGAACACTCAAATATTTAGGAGACCTTTCATTCCGCTTCGTGTTGTGGTTTTCTCATGCGAGTTCCCCTTTCTCGCAATCTTTTACTTATTTTTCAAGTCGAATTGAATTTTGTTCAATTTAATGTAGAGATGACGAGGAACTGGGTCCCACTCCAAGCGGCGAGTGCAAGCCACTATCCACGCTTAGCCCTCCAGCGGTACAGGACTAGCTTGCACGTGACACAGCCCAGAGCCCACGTGATTCAGATAAGAAACGGCATGGCACAGCCAGGAATCCACGTGAAACAGCCAAGAGGCACGTGATAGTAATAGTTATAATACTTTATTTCTCAACAACGCATTTAAAATTTCCTCAATGTGTTTTACAATATAATTCGAATTAATGTAAAATAAGAACTAAAACTATAAATTAAACATATAAGTTTTTGACTTAGACTAAAAGTTTGAACAGAACATCTAATGGCAGAGAATTCCATAATCTTGGTGCAGCCACAGAAAATGCGTAGCTGCATGCACAACGTTTTTGCCCTAGAAAGCAATTGTGCTAATAAAAAAAACGTTTTTATGAACGTAAGCGGCGTCTTGGTTTATAGTGAGAAACAATGACTTGTAATTAGGGGCCATATTGCTGATCGCTTAATTTAAACGTCAAAGTAACATTTTAAAAGCAATTCTCACTTCCTGATGTCAAGCCAGTGAAGTTTTCGGAGAAGCGGTATTTCGCTTTAGCTCGTGTGACCTCAGGGACGGTCGATTTGATCTCGTGGGGGAGGGGTGGAAAAACAATTTCTGTGCAATTGTTCAGTTTTTCTCGGTCAACCTCCGACCCAAACGTTTTATTTCGGTTTTTACATACACTCTCTTTATATCTTTGCAGCGTGCAAATTATTTTTTTCCACCACGATCGATCCTGATTTTTTTTTTACAGTTTCGTCAAACCCCCCCCCCCACGAGATCAAATGGTCCGTCCCTTATATAGTAAGCAGTTTGGTATACGTAGTCCATATAGCAGATTGTTGCAGGAATCACGAAGGCATAAAGGTGTGAACTAGGCGTTCGGTTTAAGCAGAGTCAAGACATTTACGTACTAATAATGTACAAAGAAAAGCAGGCATTCTTGCAGATGTTTTGAACAAGCGACTTCGTAGTGACATACTTTCGATGATAACGCCCAGGTTTATGGCCTGGGGAGCAGTCTTGTCTGCAATTGTGACAGTAGGCGGTTTTGAATGATGTACGTTTTACAAATTTGGAGTGAAATGAACTGAAACAGTTTTAGAATCATTGAGAGCCAGGCCATTCTCCGCACACCAAGCCTTGACTTGAGATCTCCCAAGCATTTATTGAGCTTATGCCGCTATCGCTGACTCGCTGTCATTTGGATTAAGAATAATGTACAGCTGTGAATCGTCAGCGATAATAATGCAATCGATGTTATGTACCTTGATAAGGTCTTCAGGCGAGGAAATATACATGTTAAACAGCAGTGGACCAAAAACGGATCTGTGCAGAACACCAAGTAGAGCCTGGTAATGCGAAGCGCAAACATAAATCCAGATTATGTGGTCGTTTTCAAGTTTTTAAACTAAAAATACTGTATGACTCTAACAAGCAACCTTCCTCCATTAAGCACATTGAGTGTTTTAAATAAGTGGCCCTCTCTCCAATAAGCGCTACCTCTCCTCTTACTCTCTCTCTCTCTCTCTCTACACATGTCAGAATAATGTGCAGTACATTCTGGCCAGTACAAACATTGTGGTCTGTTAGGCCTTAACTGTTAAGTCTATGTGTGTGTGTGTGTGACACATTTTTGTCGGGTTCAAACTTTTTAGCAATGGCTAGACTGGTCGCTTTGGCTTTGAAGAATGTCGAAAACGAAATAAGTGTCCTTTCTCCAGTAAGCGCCAACTCTCCAGATCCCAAAACTAAACTAAATAAGCGCCCCAGAGCGGTTACTAGATTCATTACCAAAATTCTCGGTGAGACAGAGAAACTCGTTGTGTAGGACCGTTTTTTAAATAGTACTCCAAAGCTCGAAGTTACTTTTTCTTCTACAGCGCCAGCTTAAAAGTGTGGCTTCGATCCTTGCCGAGAAACAAATACATTACACAACATCCCAGCGACATGCACAGTAGTCATTCTCGCGCGCGAGCATAATCAATGACGCTTACGACGATCCATTATGTCGTCACACAGGCGCACTTAAGTTAAGAACTTGCTTTTCAACTACTATCCCAACATGTCGGGCTCATACCCAGGTGAAGGGCTCTCAATGTCAAACTATGGCCTCAAAACTTACACAGCAGAGCAAAGTAAGGAGCAATGGCGGGAAAGTGTGCGGGTAAGTACTGCCGCCGCTGGCCAATGAGATCGCCTTTTTTTAAGAAAGAAATTCTGCTAATCTGCCGGACTTCGTCAGTCTGCTTTCATCCATCCTCGGAGATCAAGGTTGAGTATGCCTGCCGCAAACCTATACAATGAGAAGAGATTTTGAACGCGATATTTTCTTTTCGCCAAAATGCACACGCTTATGCGACAACCAGTATTAATCTGGCGGCGCATATGTGAAATCAAAATGGAAGGGGTCTTGTTATTGATCGTGCAATAGTTTGATTTTCTCGCATTGTTAGTTTCAAAAAGTTCGGTCGCAAAGATTTTGCTTGTGTTTTGCGATTACATTTAAGTGTAATTTAACTGATTTTTATTGCATGTGAATAACAACCTCTAGAGTCACTGCATAATTAAGGTAAATGTACGATTACATGCAATTTCAATCGCATGCGTTTAAATTTGGGCGCCCCGGCTTTATCGCACAGGTTTGCAGCAGGCTATGAAAGAAATGGTTATGGTTATGGTTATCGTTAGGTACCATATACTGTGTAATTGTTTTAATATACTACCGCGGTATCTTTAAATCATTTAGAAGGATTTAATACGATTTGAGGAATGAAAAAGTTGCATGTTTAGAATATCCGCCTCACCCGTTGCGATTTTTATGCAGTATCGATCTAGTTCTATTCTATCATTCTAAGTATATACTGGCAAAAAGCGGTTGCTAATTGTGGTAGGGAGGGTAGCGGTCTGGAAATATATATCGCATAATTTTCTTAGATATGCCGCGATATCTTAGATAATTGTGGCGTGTGAAAAAAGCTGCGATACAAAAATGTACGATTTCCTTATAGTAGGAAACTGTATCGTATCATAGTTTTGGCCATGTTTATGCTTTAGAATGGTATCTCAGAAATTCGTGTTGTGGAGGTTAAATTGTTTCAAATATATCGTAGTATTAAAGTGCGCATGTGCGACAGGACCGAATAAGCTTGTATTTAGGAATTGCACGAAACCGCAGCGTGGAAGGCTATTTATTATATGTGTGATTATCTACGATAAGATTTTAAACGATATTGCACGAAATCGTTGGCAAATCAAAGTCGAAAAAATTCACAGCGTGTGATACTGGCTTTTAAGCTTAAAAAAATACTAAATTTTCGGCCTTTGAGCTAAAAATGAAAAGTACAGTAGAACAGACGGGGAAATCCTACAGCTGCCAGATATTCTTGGTTTTCAGATTGTGACAAACTCATAGCTGTAACACTCGGTCTCGTACTGTTTGTTTTGCACACATGTACCAGCGTGAATCGAGGTTGATTGACAAGCATATATTAAACCCGAACTGCTGCAGCCAGGCGATAGCGGAGACTTGGTCAATCTACAGCAGAAACCTGACCAAGGACGGCCCACTAATTTCGCTCAACTACTTCAACAACACAAAGAAGGTAAACTTGTTCAAGACACCTTTTAATGATAATGATAACGATAATGATATTAGTAATCGTAATGACAATGATAATGGTAATGATAATGACAATGACAATGATAGTAATCCACATGAAAAAAACAAAGCGTTTTAAAATTTTCTACTTAATTTCTGGCGCCGAAAGTGACAGTGATATAACTCCTGGCTTTGTGATGATGATGATGATGATGATGATGATGATGATGATGATGATAATGATAACTTTATCCACAAATACATAGCAGCCAAAGGCTAAATTACATATAGTTTACAAGCATAAAAATCTAAAACGGCTAAAACCTAAGGTAAAATTGATAGTTTAAAGTTTTCTTTATTTGTAATGAGAAACCCCCTTCTCACTATTTCTTCCAAAAGTTAAACTTTTGGAAGTAATAGTGTGAAGAGGGTTTCTCATTACAAATACCTAGGGATCCCTATTGACATAAACGTAAACTTTAATGAACATGTGGACCGGCTCTACAGCAAACTATCATCCAGATTAGGTGCCCTGTGAGAGAATGAGAAAGTATCTCACTGCTGATGCGGCAAATAAAGTATACACTGCGACCATCTTGCCATTGCTAGGCTATTGTGATGTTGCTTGGAACTCGATTGGTAAAACGGCAAACGCAAAACTGGACTAACTGCAAGAAAGGGCGGCCAAATTGGTGCTTCCACACACGGCCCAACCTATAAGAAATCTTAAATGGCTTCCTTTGACGAAAAGGCGGGATATGCACACAACACTCATGACTTTCAAGTGCCTGCTGGGAAAAGCGCCCTCTGGTCTAAAAAACTATTTCCAATGAAGCAGTTGCGCGTATGAATTAAGAAACAATGTCAACAACCTACATGCTCCGCGAATGAGGACAGAAACGGCAAGGCGTTCCTTTTATTTTTGCGGAGCAAAACTTTTTAATGATTTACCAAAAGAAATCAAAATATGCAAAACATTTACATGCATTCTTTTAATTCTGCGCTTAAAGAATTTTATTCTATTTAACTGTAAATTATATTTTTAAATAGTATATTTTTATCCTAATCTTTAGTAGTTTTAGCAAACGTATTTGTAAATAGGTTTTTAATAGTATAGCTATTAATTTAATTTAATATTGTAATTTTTAAATTTTACAATCTAGGGCTCCCAGTGATAACAGTATTTTGTATACTGAAAGGATTACCCTGGTGAAATAAAGATTACTACTACTACTACTACTTCATTAATTTTTAGCAATGTAAACATCTATCTGTCTATCAAGCTAATAATCTTAATGATAGTAATAACAATGATAAATAATAATGTTCGTAAACTGCCTTTTAATGACGATAATAAACTGCTTTATGATGCACGATTCACATAAAAAATATTTAAAGAGCACGAGACGATTGCCGTAAAATTAAACATATCATTAATGACAGTTCTTTATAAATCTAAAGGCATTACCAGAGAGATGGATTTAATGGGTCGATTATACATTGATTTTGTTGGTGGCTAGCAAACACCGTTCCTGATCAAGGAAGCGCCCGGCACTCCTCAGAAGGCATACGAGACAGTTACGAGTTGGCGGTCATCCACTGAACATTAACTCCGAAGCTTCATTTTAAACTTGCTTTAATTAAAACCAATAAAAAGAATCTTCTTTTTTTCTTTCATAAACAATAACCCTAAAACAGTCGTTTTAGGATTGATCATTTCCATTTTTCAAAATTAACTGCATTGATCGTCACAATATGGCGTAGTCATGCGGAGCCCTCGATCAAATGAGATGCGCAATTTTGAAATCATCAATTGACGTATAGATTTCCTGATCCCTACTGTAGAAAAACTTCCGAGTTTAGGAATGGCTACTTACCGAAGTGTTCCACACCCAAGTGTTCGTAGCTATAAGTTCTTGATACAATGTTTTCTGAGTCCGGGGGGGAGGTACTCCCCAATTATTTTGGTGTGGGTGTGCGGTGCGCTTCGTAAAATCCTGACCTGTTTTCCGAACAAATTTAGCGAATTTCCAAACCCAATTTGATACCTGGTGATAAAAATTAAAGCCGTTTTCAGGGGTTTTCATACGCCACATTTTCAAAAACGATACCCAATTTCAGACCAAATTATCAAATCTACACCCATTTTCGGAACAAAACGGCTCGAAAACCTTACTCTCTGGCACTGCACATACCTATATAATATAGCTCATGTAAGGGAGTGCCCCCCCTCCCCCCGTGGGTGAGGGGGTCCTCTGAGGAATGTTTTATTGTGTAACACCAGACTATCATGTGCCTTTGTTCTCAGTATATTTGTAAATAGATATTGCATATAAGAGAGTTTCTCTGCCGAGGGCTTTTTCAAAACCTTAGCAGTATAGTAATTTAGGGCGCTTTCCGACCGACCGGATAAATGGAAAGCGCTGTTAGTTAAATCCACATAATATATGGAGAAATGATTCAATAAAACTGATTTAGACGTTTTGATCGTGGCAACAGCCCCATTTTCCCTTAAGTCTTGGTTGCATGTACAATAATATCAGATTGTAAAAATTCTACTAGGAATGTAACCAGATTTTAATTAGTATAGAAGAGACAAAGCAAGCGTCATAGCGGCGAGCTGCTAGAGGGTCTGGGGGTGAACATCAGGAAAAATCAGGTTCTCGGAAATGGTAATTTCCAAATATTGAGGGCATTTTCAAACAGAACTTTTGATTTAAAAATAAAAATAATTTTAGGAACAGAGAAGTCCAATAGGTTCATTTACTTCCGACGCAAAACTGATGCGGGCAACTGTATGTTGTTTAACTTTGGCTATGCTTAGCTTATTGTGAAATGCCAAAGAAGAAGTCGTGTTCTCTTAAAATGCTAGTAAATTAAGCAAGTTAATGCAAACTGTTTGTTGTTCCTCCCAATAGCATCAAGGTGTATCGACGTACGATCGCATGTTCAAAATTCAAATGGGATACTGCAGCAAACTGCACCGCGACGACAGGGAGTTTACTAGAGGGCTGAACGTCAATTCCGAGGTACACAAGCGCGCGCGCACACACACACACACACACACACACACACACAAGTGCGCGTGCAATCAAACAAGCACACATACATGCATACATACATACATACACACATACATACATATATAATACACATACACACACATAGATACATACATACATACATACGTACATACTGATTTGCATACATACATACATACATACACACACACAGTACGTCAGTACAGGTCAGAGCGGTGTTTTTCCAGTACATTTCTGCGGACCTCTGAATCGTCATTGGTTCCATGTGTCTTCAACACTCGCTCTGTCGTGTGTGATGGACGGTAATGCAAAAACAAACTTCAAAGTCAGACGAAAATGGTAACTAGACGGGAAGGCGTAAGTCGGGCAATTCCACCCCCGTCTAACTCTTCCCACAGCCGGGGAATTTTTAAAACTCGAATTTTATAGTGATTTCGAATTTCAGTGGGATTGATAGCTGCGTTCGTTCAAAATATATTTTAACAGTTAAAAGTGATTAAGAGTGGTAAAAGTCAGGGGAATCCCTACCTGTCCCTTAGCGTCGCTCTTTTTTAGTATTTTCTTTTTTACGTTTACCGAAAGAAATGATGTGAAAATTTCGTCCAGTTGTATGTATATTTTAAAACTACGGACGAGACGCTCAAAACTTTGAACTACACTCGAACTATCTACCATAATTGTCCAAGATTGCCTCAGTGGAAGAGAGTAAAACTTCTAACTTAAGTAGACTATTATATGAACTCGTTATTCTCACGTTTCGAGAGGCTACGGACTGTTTATAGGAATTTTGCTTACCGTCTAGAATTTGTTTATTTATATGACCAGAACTTCGCCACAATCTTGAAAACTGCATCGAAAAATCTACTTATTATGATCATCCGATTATTTCCATTGGCTGTAACCGAGCACGGAAGACCTATGTTGGTGAAATGAGCTTTTGACTAACTTTTAACTGCTGTATTTTGTCAGGAAAGAAGCAAAGCGGTTCCTGTGCTGTCATCCTCCCAGTATGGGCTGAGAGCCTCACTCGAGAGCCCCTTTCGCAAACACGTGCGAGTGGCCACCGTAAAAAGGGACTTCTACAGAGACTGTGGCACTAATATTCCTCTAACGAGAGGTGATTAGCGCTCATCATTCGCCAGCAGTGATACAAACATTGCCAATTTGGATTTGTGTTAATAGTTACAAATAATAGAGCTGCAAGGTCATAGTTTTTTTGTCGTTCTTGATAACTTGGTACAACAACTAACTATATATAATCCAAATAATATTCTTTATAATCTTAATTAAAAATATACTTCAAATTCGCGCATGCGTATAGGTTAGTAATAATTACGTATTATTCTTTTATGCAAATTAATCATCTGCTGCAGTAGTTTTTTTGTTTGGTT
>JANSTQ010159314.1:0-10970 GCA_026167885.1 Bergia puertoricense
CATTATTTTGCACTGTGTTCTAATTAATCATCAGTGTGATATGCTGTTAGCATTATTCAGTGTTTTACTGTACTATAGTGATCATTCTTAATACTACTGATGTTACAGGGGAATGAAGCTGGGGACATTACGGGAACAGTAGCAACTTGGCAGTCAACCAGCAGTTCCCACGTTTGTTCCGAATTTAATTGCTTCACTTGCAAAGACAAATGTGTCCCTGCCGTGATGTCTTGTAAGTCACATACCTACAAGAGTTTGATTCTCCCATTCTATTCTTAGTAATTACATCAGTACAACACATAAACTATAAGATAAATCACATATTTCATAGACTGATAGATGCATTACAGCAACATTAGTATTACCCATCTTGGTGTAATCCGTAAAGCACAACTTTGGCAAAAAAATGTCAAATATATGCACCCAAATTTTATCAAGAGTCGAATCATATTTGTCTAAACATGAGCCGGCCGGGTGGGTGTTTCACACAACCCTCCACCCAAATCAGTATTGAAGTATTGGCTCTCTACTGACTTCAACAATTCTAACATCTTACCCTAAGCACGCTGATAAAGTGGCTTATGTTTATCAGATATTTTTGACAACCCATTGTATTTTTCGGTCATCAGGATCAGGCTTTGTGTCAACAAATAGAGAGGAATACAAACATATCTAATGGCAAATACAACACGTAAACCCTCTTAACTATTTTTCTGCTTGTCCTGCCAACAGCTGAACAAGAAAACCAGTACGCATGCGTCGAAGGCCCCCGCTACAAACATAACATGGACAGTTCACCCCGTACACATGCACAAGGCAGTGACAGTGGATACAAGCCCTCGGCTTCGCTATCTCCATCTTCGTTCTTCGGAAACTACGAGTTTCCACGGGAAAACATCAAAATAGAGCGGATCATTGCAGCGGGAGCTTTTGGCCAGGTTGGCCTAGGAACATTGTATCACGTTTGGGAGGGCCAAACCTATACAGTAGCTGTAAAGATGTTGAAAGGTAAGCTCACTGGCTATTAAATTAAGGGATTAAGCAGGACAAGAGCAGTTCCAGTGCTGGATACGTGCTATCAAAGTGATTTTGAGATTTTTGTAATGTTTAAATTTTCAGATTTAAATGTTAAAACACGTACATGTAATTGTGTTTAGTGTCTCCAATCTAATTGGCTCATTCAACATTATTTATTCGTACACCTGTAATTGGACAGTTGAATGAACCAATCACAACCTGCGTTCCTGGCTCTCTGACCAATTAGCAACAAGAAAATCATCAATACATATACATACATAGCCCATTTAGATTCAGTGAAATCATCATTAAAATTAAAATATCTAAAACTATATACTAAAAAAATCTCCAAGTATATACGTTGGTTATTTTTGTTTTCCGGTTATCTTATTCAACCAAGGTTATTTTTTTCAACCTCGGTTTTTTTTTCCAACTAGTTGATTTTTTTTTCTAACTAGTTAATTTTGTTTTTCCTAGCATTCATTTTACTGATTAGGGTTAAGATTAGGGTTAGGGCTAAAATGATCTAACTGATTACTCACCAGCTGTAACATGACTTTTGGTTTACTTCAGCTGACTGGTTGCCAACAGACCGAAAAGATCTGCTGATGGAACTCGATGTAATGAAAAGGTTGAAGCCCCACAATCATGTCACAAAGATGATTGGTTGCGTAACAACGTCAGGTAACACAACACGTTCTGATGTTTAATTCACGTCATTATTAGTTAAAAGCACACTATTTTACAGCATCGTTATTTTAGGAAAACTTTATTTACTGCAAAGTTAGCTAAAGTTCAACATTTCATTTAATTCTCCTTTGAAATCGGACGATACATCATCATTTACAATTAATTTAGAATGTCTTTAGATTCGTCAGTGTAAGCATTGCCTCCGAGGGAATAGCTCACTTCTTCTACTTATCCATTGCCCTTCTATCTTCCCATTCGACAGTGACTTCAATTGGTATTTCTAGGCCGCCTTAAACAAGTGGAGATCGCTTGTAACAATAATGTTTACTGGTCTTAAACCTTGAGTTCTGTTGCTGGAAACTGCTGTTTGTTGCTTGAGAAAATATTACGCATAGTAAAGCATCAAATTCGCGTTAATTAAATGCTTTTAAATATAACTTTTCGAAAATTCGCGTTAATTTTATTACGCGTCGATTTTGTTCGTGTTGTTAACATGCATTGTTAGTTTCCTATAATACGGCAAACTTCAAAGCTTTATTCAGAATCCAGAACAATGGAATCTGGAGTTTAGAACTTAGTGTCATGGATTACGGAATCGGGAAAATAAACATAGACTCCGGCAGCGAAATACGAATTCACAGTCTAAAGCAAAAACCAGAATTCCGAACAACTGCAACTTAATTCAAGGTTATAGAGAATAGAGCCGGTGATGCAAAAAAAAATATGAAACCCAGAAAAAATCACAATCTAATAATAATAATAGTGATAATAACAGTTTTTCGTACTCATTTTGCAAAGCCTCAATGCGTTTACAACTATTACTAAAACAGTTGATTAAAACTTAGCTAAAATTACATATTATAGAACCTAGTAACTAATTTATGGATAATTGAGATAATGATAACAAATAAAAGTTACTCTTGTAAGGATTTAAAGAGATATGTCTTAAGAATGGACTTAAAATTCACTACGGAGTGAGTGTTTCTAATAAGCTGGTAAGCTGTTCTAAAGCGTAGGGGCTACACAGAGAAAGCGCATACTTAACTGTAGATGATTTCGAAACTGCTAACAATTCTTGGGAAGCAGAGCGTAAACTGTGACTCAGGCAATACCGTGAAATGAGATTACAACAAGGCTCCATCAAATCCAATTTCCATAACATTTTCCTTGTAGCAATCGTTGACGTTGTATCGGAGACCCAATGTGCCATTTTTGTTCTCCTGTGCTATCCTAACGGATAAAATTGCCCAGATACTGCACAGGCAGACCACACGTCTGTACCTCATTACGAATTCATTAATTCTTGTTTGACCTGTTCGGTTGCGAACACAAAACAACACAATACAACACAACACAACACCATGCAACGCAACGCAACGCAACGCAAAACAATACAATATACAATACAGCACAACACAATACAACACAACACCACACAAGACAATACAGCACAGCACAACAGAACACAATACAACACAACACAACACAACACAATACAATACAACACAACACAACACAAAGCAAAGCAATACAACACAACACCACACAAGACAATACAGCACAACACAACACAACACAATACAACACAACACAACACAACACAACACAGCACAACACAACACAACACAACACAGTACAATACAATACAAAACAAAACAAAACAACACAACACAACGCAACACAACATAATACATACAACACAATACAATACAATACAATATATTTTTTTCAGGGACTATGGGAAATTGCAATCTTGAAATTCATAAAATAGTGAAAATATATAATATATTAAAATACAATATTATATTGCAAAATAGTGAAAGACCTATATACATAAAACAGTTTAAAAGGTTCCTACGTCAAAAATTTGAAAAAAACTTGTTTAACAGTTTTTCCCTAAGTATATTTTTAAAAGCGAAAGGGATTTACTTAGTTTTGATTCCTTGAGTAAACTGTTTCATCTTGATGCTGTGCGATAGTTAAAACTTCGTTGGCCTGTTTTAGAACATAAACAACGCAGAGAGCAACACGCTGTTTATCATTAAGAACAGTTATTCTACGATGCTTCTTTGTTTAAACCTTTAGACAACCACTTAAAAAATGCTTGTTATGATGTTACTCTCCGAACAGCTGTTACCCTTTCTGGTTCGATGCTATTTATTTATTTTTTTTTTTTTTTGCCTTTTCCCCTTTTTTATCATCACAGTTAATGTATGGTACCAAATTAAAGTTTTTGTATCTTCTTTAGATCCGATTTATGTGATCACAGAGTTCGCCCCCTTTGGCGACCTGTTGGGTTTCCTCAAGAGGAGCCGTGGTCTTCCTGACAATTACTACAACTTAGACCCTGTACAGGGTCTCAACCGGAGCCACGTACAGAGCACCACCCCCAGTCACGTGCAGGGCCTCACCTTGGGTCACGTGCAGGGCTCCACCCCCAGCCACGTGCAAACCACCACCCTCAGCCAAGAACAATTGATGGCTTTTGCCTGGCAGATCGCCGACGGAATGGCGTACCTTGGATCAAAGCAGGTAATTGTTCTGTATCTTTTATGCGAGTGTTGATTTACCATAATTCTTCAAGTTATTGACCTCTCCGAATTGCTGCTCTCTCCCCTAATTGGTTTGATAGACCCGTCTTCTGCCACACCACGAGCATCAGGTGTGAGGAAACGCCATAAGCCAGCAACGGCTGTTAACCAAAACCTAGTTTATTGAAAGTGAGTTAGTACTAACATCCACGATCAGGTTTATTGATTTAATTTATTGTGATTAGGGGGATTGGAGGGTAAATTAAAAAAGAAGGAAAAAGTTCATAGAACGCAATAAGCACTGTTCCAAAACGAGCAAGAACCGCCCCTCGGATAACATAACGGATAACGTGTTTTGTCGGAGTCCTTAACTGTTAGAATTTATTTTTAGTTGTTATTCAGTAACTGTGCTCACTTGGTGGGTGGCTCCGCCTAAAATGTTCTGCAGTTGGTCTGGGATTTAATGGAGCCTGGTGAAACCAGTTGTAGAATTGCACGCATTTTAGGAATCCTACTGTTGATCAGTTGCTGTGTTAGTATCTTTTTTTTAGAAACCATTTGTTGTCTTCTGTATTGTTCAATTCAATACGAGCTGGCATTCGTCCGTTAAATACTGACTCCAAAAATTACTTATAACTTACTTAAATTCCAAAAATCATCTTTATCCTCTCAATTATCTCCAAAAACTCTTAAGATATTTGTGAATCTTTACCAAGTGAGATACGCACCTTTTCTCACCTCACAATACCTTACCTTACTTTATTTTATCTAACCTTAGTTTACATTACTTTACCTTAGGTTACCTTATTTTACCTTACCTTACATTACTTTACCTTACCTAACCCAACTTGTCTTACCTTACCTTACTTTATTTTACCTTACTTTACCTTACCTTAATTTACTTTAATATATAGTCTATATTCCTTACCTCTTAATTACCTAACCTTTTCTTAGCTAAACATACCATACCTCATTTTACCTTACCTTCTCCAACTTACCATACCTTACCATACTTCACCTTATCCTACCTTACCTCACCTCCCTTTGCCATACCTTTTCTTACCTTAACTAACCTTACGTACCAGATCGTCCACCGGGACCTCGCGGCACGAAACGTTTTGGTGGGAGAAAAGCAAACTTGCAAAGTGACAGACTTTGGTATGGCGAGAGACGTTAACAAGGAAAATATCTACAAACGGCAGGGTGGGGTGTGTGTTTCCAGTCTACGTCTTTCTCTGTTTCTTTCATTGTCTTAAAAATTTAAGTAATCTACAAATTTCACATACGACACTACCACAGTAAATCTGCTAAAGTTCCAAATTGGTATTTGAGAAAGCAATAAATGAAGTACATATAGCTTTAATTTTGTTAGGAGTTGATGTAAATGGTGACGTCATATAAATAAAGTTTATTTTGTCAAGTATTGGTCAGAGGAGACGGCGTATTGTTACAATATCTTCCGTTCGCTTAGAAATATCTTCGTCTCTTCACAATCTGGTTAAGTATGTTTCACTGGTATTATAAGTTACATTTCTAACCTTTGTTCAGCATCCTGACACACAAAGTGTTGTAATTTTCCCATAACTTTGGTATATTAATCATAACCTTGTACTATATAAGAGAAATGGACAGACGAAATAGCGGTCCGTTTTCTGTCTGGAGATTGCAGTCGCTTTTATAAATGAAATAGCTGTATACGGGAATAGCACTTAACGCGGTTGCATTTCATTTTAGGGACGTATTCCCGTCAAGTGGACAGCTCTGGAATCACTCCTAATGGGCGAATACACCACCCAAAGTGACGTGTAAGTCTGAAATAAATTATCGTTCCTATTTTTGTTTTAAAGAGGCTCTTTCATGGAAAACATTTTAATCCACTAAAAAGACATTAATCGATCACTTCTGCTAAGTATTAATGCATTTTACATTGTGTTACTGCCCGGAACACAAGAATTGACAACTGCAATCCAACTTAATCGCCTCCTAAAATAGACCATCGATAGCATTTACTTCTTGAAAAACTTAGATTGGTATCTCAACAGTGTCTGTTGATAGATATTTTAGCTTGAAACAGGTTTTTTTAAATAAATCCCTGAGAATGTACAAAGCCATGAAAGAGCCCTTCTAAAAATTTGTAAGCGGTTTCGCCATGTCATGCTGCCTTTTACAAGTTAAGTTATTAAGAAAATTTATCGTACAACAAATGTCATCAAACAACTAAGTGCAATAAAAAGACAAATTAAGTAAAACAAAGATACGAATTAAAAGTTTCACAAAAAAATAACATGGTAAACGAGTAACTAAGTAAGTACAATAAACAAACCTAACTTTGTCCTTAGAAACAAACAAACAAACAACTAAGTCAGTAAACAAACAGCCAAGTAAAACTTACCAGCAAACACCTAAATACATTAAACGCGTGTACAACAATCCTTAACAATAAGGCAGTGATTTTTTTTTTTCAGTTGCAATAGTGGAGCTGATTTTTTTGTTTAAAGTTTAATCTTATTCGTTTATAAAAGTGAAAGTTTACGGTCCATGACAGAGGGAAGGAGAGAAGAAGCAATTAGGATTGTTTATATCTTAAGCCTGTTTCAAACGTCGCGCCACTGGCGTGCCGAACTAAATTGAGGGATTGAAATTCGATATTGGCACGTCAGTAGCACGACGTATGAAATCATTCGGTACGGCAACTCTAATTTAGTTGGACACGGCAAATAAGTTCGACAAGGTCTGACGTACTACACTACAGTAACACGGCGTGGTTTCAAACGTGCCGAACTACCGTGTCAAACTCAATTAAGAAATTATGAAAAATGTATGTTTCGCTTTTTCTGCTTTTTCTGACAGTTTTGCTTTTTCTGCCATTTTGCATTCCATCGCCGTGCTATTTCCGCTTCGAATTATATTTAGTTCGGCACGGCAGTGGCGCGACGCCGTTTAAAACAAGCTACTTAAAAATCGCTATTACCGATTTTTTTGCTTTGATTATAGATGGAGCTACGGAGTTGTACTCTATGAGATTTTTACTATTGGTAAGAAATCAAAGACGCTCTGTTAACGTAGCTGGTGATAAAAATATGTGACTGACTGTAAGAGTCAAGAGCATCATTTACAACACTACGTACCATATTAAAGTACGAGTATTCATCTTACGGGTTTTGTCAACAAACTTGAAGAATGTAGTCACACAACGTATGAATATAAAAACAGTTTAGAAATTTAAGGTTTAGAGTAGTTTAAAGACAGATACTAGATCTTAAATTATAAATTAAATAAAGTAAAGTAAATTATCTAAACGCTATATATATTTGAGATAATTGTATTTTAAAACGCATTGGGCTATTTTATTAAAACTTCATATAGTTTAAGTACTCAAAATTTGTTTGCTCTACAAGCGTTGGCATAACCTGTGTTGCAGCTGTCCACGCACTCTCTCAACTGTCGGTATAGTCAATGAGAGAATGCATGGGCCGAGTGCAACCCAGGCTAGCAGTCACGCCTAATTCCCTTTCGTAAACGGACGATGCCATTTGTAACAGTCGATGCCACTTATAACAGTCAATGCCATTTGTAACAGTCGATGCCATTTGTAACAGTCGATGCCATTTGTAACATTCGATGCCATTTGTAACAGTCGATGCCATTTGTAACAGTCGATGCCATTTGTAACAGTCGATGCCATTTGTAACTGTCGATGCCATTTGTAACAGTCGATGCCATTTGTTACATATAAACAAAAAAAAATCGTTGGTTGGAAACGAATTGAGTTGTGGAGTAATAATAGTGCACAGAACTTCAATGCTAACGGTCCCAGGCTCAATACTCTTCCAAACTTTTGTCTTCGTTCTATTTAGTTTCTTTTTTTTTCTATATTCTATGTAGTTTCTTTTTTTAGGATTTGAATTTGGGTTGGGGTTAAAGGGGCTCTTTCATAGCTGAACCAATAGATTTTCTCTTTATCAAAAGTTAAATTTTTACGTTAATTATTCAAAAATTTCAAAAGAAAACATCTTAATCTACTAAAAAGACAGCAAACGATCACTTCTGAAAAGGCTTTATGGATTTTAAAACAATTTATTACATTATGTTCCGGCCCGGAACATAGAAATTGATAATTACAATCCAACTTAATCGCCGCCTAACACAAACCATCCATGGCATTTACCTCTCGAAAAACTTAGATTGGTATCTGAACAGTAACTGTTGATAGATATTTTAGGTTGAAACAGGTCTTTTGTCAATAAACCCCTGAGCATGCGCAAAGCCGTGAAAAAGCCCTTTTAAGGTAAGGGTCAATATTTGTTGTATTTCCGTGATCACGACTTCGTCGTCATGAAAACGACAATGGACTGTTGTTGCAATTGGCATCGGCTGTTTACGAAAGGGAAAATTGCAGTGATGCGATTTTTAGTTTTAGCTTTATTTTTATTAAGATTTAGTTTACTAATCTCATCATATCTCCTTTTAACATTCTACTTTTATCATTTTTTTAAAAATTTTGTTGTGTAAGGCGCTTTGCTTATAACTACCATCATCACTATCATCACTACCACTGTTGTTGTTTCTATTATTATTGTTATTATTATTATTAGTTATTATTATTATTACTATTATTATTCATGTTATTGCTGCTAATATACACCACAGGAGGTGACCCATACCCGGAGATAAGTCCTCACGAGGCATGCGATTTGATCCCAAAACTCGAGAGTGGCTACAGAATGCAGAAACCCAAACATTTGAGCGATGAAATGTAAGTACATTATGGTCAGCTGTTTCAGGATAACTTAGAGCCCATCCACTTAAGTCAATACATACATTTTCAAAAAACATTTTTGGAAGCAGAACAGAATAGAACAGAACAAAAAAGAACAGAACAGAACAGAACAAAACAAAACGAAACAGAAAAAAAGAGCAAAGCAGAACAGGAATCGGAATCGGAATAGAATAGAATGGAATGGAATAGAATAGATAAGAAGAAAAGAGAAGAGAAGAGAAGAGTAGGGAAGGGAAGGGAATGAAATGGAACGGAACGGAATGGAATGGAACAGAATAGAATAGAATTACTGTATTGGACAAGTAGACTAGCTAGAGTAACTTTTTCTTTGACACTATATTCTGTTCTATGTACTTATTCAAACTTTTCATTTGAATGGTCTCACTTTGGGATTTGTCCACTGGTTCAGAAAACACAGACTATCATTCACTTCTTCCTTTAGATCCTAAAATCAAACCAGTAGGACCACCAGTAATCACTACGCACCGACAGCCTTTATTTGGATGCTCCCGCAGGTTTTGAAAACTTTTGTATTTCACTTGTGCTAGCCTCTTCCAGGCTTTCAGGGTACAAATCGGAACGAACTGGGGAGGGAATATAGAGAACATTCTCCCCCAGCACCTTACCCCACCCCCAACAAGTTTCTCATCATCTTTTTACGGGGCCTTGAAGTGGCCACACATACGTACAATGTAATGTCAAAAAAGTACCAAGACATTTTCATTACGCTAAAGTCTGAGTCTGCAACGTCATGGTGACCTCACGGTGACGTCACATTTCTATTTCAGTTATTCTATCATGACAGAATGTTGGAAGGAGTCCTGTAAAGAACGACCTACGTTTTATGATATCTGCAGGACAATCAAACGCTTAGAGAAACACAACCAGGTATTGAAGATACTCAAAATTCAGGGATATACTTAACAGACATTTATAGTAACATTGGAAGAGGGATAATATTAGTTAAATGCTTTCCAAAAAATAGAAAATAAGTAGTATTGTACGAGGCTCATTGTCGTAAATTTTCTGGCAAATTGATTCTAAAATTACTTTTGGAGGTTTGTCCTGGTCAGGTACAGGGTGATGGTTTGGGCTACCTCCCCGGCCCTTCCTAGCCCGTTTCGCCCGAGTTAAAACAGTGAACATTCGATGGCTATAACCGTAACCATAACCATAATAATAATCATAATCATATCCATAACCACAACCATAACCATAACCATAACCATAAACTTAATCATAAACATAATAGTCTTTATTAACTCCATTCAACAATTCCTGTCAAACAACACTCGTGTTCATAAAACTGTTTGGTATAAAATGGAAAAAAAGGTTATCATATGAAATTAAATAAATATCTACTTTTTCTTTATACCTTCGCACTTAAAACGACAAGTTCTTATTCTATGTATAAACGGAAGACTTCTGTTATTTAGTTTGTGATTTCTGGTGGATGGCAATAAAAATGACCGTGACAATGGACTGTACATGTGTGGCAAGTATATTTTTCACATGATGTACAGTCCTTCAAAGATAAAATATGTAGAGTCTTAGACTACGAGTAGTGTCTTCCTGTTTCTGAGAATTGAGAAAAACAAAAGCAAAATCGAGAACAAAAGAAAATCGAAGAGGCGGCTCCGCACTCTACTGGAACAGAACAAGAACCTTTATGTAAAAAAAAAGAAAAATACGCAAGTTTTCAGTGTGTTCAAAAATTACCAAGAATTTTGCAGTTTTAATCCCATTTATAATTTTGTTTTCTTTAAATTTTGCAGATTTACATAAATCTGAAAGATGTTGACAATACGTTATATGTCAACGTGGACACTACCTGAATCAAGCAAGAAACTGTCAGTGCAGACAGCCAAGAGGAACTAAACGTCAAGAAACAGACAAATCGAGCAGTTGTATATAATAACAGTAATGTTGTATTCAGTACTAGTAATGATGAT
>JANSTQ010159325.1:8970-21169 GCA_026167885.1 Bergia puertoricense
CCCCCCCCCCCCCCCCCCGGGAAATAACGGTGTACCAAATATGCTTTTCCAGGGAAGTATTTGAACCACAAGAATATTTACGAAGTCGTAATATCACACGTCGTCTGACTTGAAAAATACCGTAGTGATTTGAAATATGCCTTTGTTTCTTGTTGATTTTGACAGATTGAATGTTAAACTATCCCAATGTGCTTTATGGGCAAACAAAATACGCCCGTGGTATAATGACTGACGTTTTAGGTCATGCGATTTTTAAAAATATTTTACTTAATATGAGTTCGTTTGTTTTTTTTGCCATTTTTTAAAATATTTGATTGTCAAAGTTAATTATTTCTTATTTCTTAACTTCACTGAGTATATTATCAAGACTGCTTCTTGAAATGTTAATTGTTGTCTCATCTCAATTAACGAACACACTCGAATGAGGAAAAATTGGGCCCCGTGGGATCTCCCCAGTTATCCAATACACCTCATGAATTTGCTATTTTGCCAGCATAGTGACTCCTGATGGTGTAGTGGATAACACTCCTGACTCAGTAGCAGCCAGGGAGACGTGGGCTCGAGTATCGCTCAGGGCACAAAAACCAATTTTTCAGACGAGTATACGTTCCACCCCGCTGTTACAAGAAATTTACAAGAGATACTAGACCAACAACGGTGCATAACCTTCAAATACTTGCCAGATTTTATTGCTTTAGGCCGTGTTCTATTTTTTTTTCATGAAAACAACTTCTTTTGTCACAGCAATTGGTATATTTTATGTCTATTCATGTTTACGAGATGGTTAAAAAGCCTCCATAAGTCATGTGACTTTTGACCCCATCACGGAGGGTGTATTTTGTTACACACGTAACACGTTGGAATATTTTGGCTTTCACATTTTTCAAAGAAGGCAAGAAACAAGCCCAAATCAAGAAACTTTGAATTTACTTGACGTTTGATGTTATGACTGAGCATTCCATATTATTGAAAATAACCTGAGAAGACAATGAATAGGAGACTTGGCATAGAGCATGTGTATATCAAACACATCCGTAATTTGGGTAAATGTATAAATCATAAACTTAAAACAATATAATACACAAAAACAATGTTCCGAAGCTATTCTAAGAGGGGACGCGATCGTGATTTATTGAGTATTAGATAAGAAAAAAAAACTGGGCACTATTCTTAAATTATTCTTAAATTTTAGCAAATTTGAGCTTCGATATTCTTATAAACTATATTCTTACAAAAAAAAGTGTGTATTTACGGCCTCTTGTAATATATTTATGTACAATATTCTTGGTATTGGCCTTTGTGACTCCAGTCAATATGGAATATATTTTCACTCAACAAGCCCTCGTTATAAAATGGTATTTATGTGTTGTCTGAAAATCGCAAAGTTTAACCAACAACCGTGCAGATATAAGCTATTGCTAGGCTTAGCAACAAGTTTATGCAGATATGATTTTGAGCATTTGGGAAATCGGACATATTTTGAAAATACAAAAATAGCTCGAAAGTTTTGCAATTTTCTGAGAAATTTGGAACCATATGATTCACAATTTCAAACCGCTTTCAGTCATTCAACGACAACAGCACTTTTTCATGGTAACGAAGCAATTACAAAAAAAAAATATTGCCGAGCCGGCAGAAAACTAAGAATCTATACCTGTAAATGCAAAGTTGTGTTTCAACGAGTTAAGAATTTTTAAATTCTTAAAAGATATAATTTAGATAAATGTTTGAGGTAATAACAATTTTTGGAGATATTTAGAGCCTTTTTGGAGAACTTCCCAAGTCATGTTTAAACCAGTTTTTAAGATATTTCAGCTAAGTTAAATACTGCCCCTTTAAAGACCTATTTAGAACTGCACTCAGCAACATGTACATGCGCACTGTATCTTGACACACATTCACAAAGGACTGTGTTTGTCTCTTTTCAGGATGCAGAGTCCATCTGTAAAGTGGCTGGCAGCCTCCAGTGTGTAAACCGCTGACCAGGAAGAACTGTGTGGAACACAATTGAGCGGCTTAATCAGATACAGACATGTAATTTAAAATGTATTTGATAATGCACAGCTTGTAATTTCAAAAGCAAATTGCTTGATTAAAAAGTGTCAAAACAAGCAAATTTGGATTATCATATGTAATTGTCTTTCTCCTTCGTTTTGCGAATTCATTTCTAAGCCAGTTGGGCAGCCATTTATCGGGGAACACTCGTCTTGTTTTTTTATTGGGGACGAAAGCTGATCAGGAAGTGAGCAAAATACGCTTGGAAAGATTTGATTTGGAGTGAAAAGGTGCATTCACCTTCTCGAAAGATGCACTTAAAAAGTTTCAAGTTTTTTTTTCAAAACCTAACAAAACAAATTGGCAGCTATATGGAAAAGCGCTGGCACGTTTGGAAATGACTGTCGAGAAAACTGGTCATTCAAAAGGTTTATTGCACGGACAACGGAAAAGATTCCTATCTTTGGTTGAGAAAGTGTTTTTATTTTATTGGAACAAGTCATTATTCTGGATTAAGATTTTCTTTACATCAATTTTTGAGGCGTGAGAGTGTAAAAGCGTTATTAGTTAGAAAACAACGAAGCACGAATGTTTTCTTATGCTTCATCTGCTATCATTTAAATTCTATAAAATGGTATCAGTTGACTTTTCGCAGAATTTTTGCCTGTATTATTTTGCAAATCAAGTCAACAAATCCCTACATGAGCAATAAAAATCATCGAAACTTGTTGCCTACTCTCTCAGTTGCTTCCGTATTACTTTCTTGGTGAAACGGATTAATTTATACAAAGAAAAGAAAACTAAAAAGAGAAAAACAGAGCGTTCCAGCTTTCTTTTTGCAAGCATAACTAATTAGTTATTCTTTACAAACTCCTAATTAATTTGTTTTCGGTCCTTGATAATGAGAGAGAAAATTGTATTACAAACGTAAAAACAGTTGTAGCGTTTTTGCCAAAAAAAAATCAAATGTAGTATAATACTTCAGGCTGTTTTTGAGTATATACATCACCAATCTTTTAATATGATTTAAAATAACTAGAATTAGGACGGCTGTTCCCGGGGTGTAAAAATTGATTCTACTTGCAATTACGGAACTTTTCTTAGTTTGCGATATCGTTTGTTTCTTCTCCTTTTCAGATATTGTATGACGCGTTGTATGAAGCCTCCACTAAGCTTGTCAGCCTAATCTAATACATGAAATAACATAGCTCTGAACGTGCGCCTGAAACTGTAGTGAAAACATTTCATTGTTCTTTTTAATAGCTCTGCTTTAGTTGAGTTCGTTATCCAGTTTTGTAATTAGAAAATGCAAAGAAGCGCCACGAGCAGGTATTTTATAAAGACCACACCACCCACGCTATCTATGCACGAGATTTTACACTTTCCCGCCGATTGAAAACCAATTTGTATTTCATTCTCCTTCTTTTCACTCAGTGGCTTTCTCAGTAGCTCGTTCGGTTGAACATACTTCGTACAGGAATCCTGTACTGTAGCCGTGATTAGCTGAACTGAAATAACAAAATTGCTGAACGAACATAAATTTTTATCAGATGTTAAAACGTAAAGCAAAGTGTGAGTAGTCTACGATCAGACTGCTCAGTCTATAGTCTTACACACTCCGTACTTATACATAATTATTCCAAGTGATTTCTCCTTTGTTAACATCTACCCGCCCAGATTAGTTTGTAACTATTTGCGGGTACGTGTGCTGCTATCACTGTATTCTGCAAATGTGAAATAAATTAAACTTGAACTTGAAACTAGGGTTTACAAAAGCAATTTTTCTACGTCAGCGAATAAGACAAACTCCACCTTTTGAAAAGAAGGGAATTCAAAATAAACAGCATGGTGGCATAGGCACTAGCCGAATTCTTCATAAAATCGCATCATGCAATCTATGATTCAGTGATTTTGTTGAACACCGTCTGATTTTATCACTAGTTTACCATCGAGATGATTCTCTTTCATCTGTCGGGGATTTTTTTTATGTTTTTCTAAGTCGCATTTAAATTAGACATTGTTTTTATAATCTTTGCCTCTGCCTTTTGGAAAAGTTTCCATAAAAGATAATTTTACTCATGAAAAGATTTGCTTTTACCAGACTGCACAGATATACTCAATCTATATAGAATTTTCAAGAACCATAAAAGCCACAAAAAAAAATCTGGCCTCACGTCTATTTTCATTATTTTCTAACAACTGAATCGAGTAATTATAGTTTTACAAGAGTCAACGAACGAGTATTTTAAAAATACTCGTTCAGCGGCCACTTCAAAGCGGCAAATTAGGTGAAAGATCGTAGTAAAGCCAAGAAAAAGATGAGCTTATTTCCCTATGATATTTTTAAGTTACTAAAAGTGATAAATCAAAAGTGATCAGATATCTTCCTGGCACGGCATCTAATTAAAACGTTTTGCACTTATTCGGAAAGGAAGAAGAAATAGGAAGGATCTAGTTTATACGGGTTAACAAAATGTTACTATATATTCGCAGGTGACAAATGCCTTTTTCTTCAAGTATATTCCAGTTTGTTTCCAGATTCACTGGAAAGTTGTTTAGAATCTTGAACAGTTTCTTCGATGCTTATTCAGGCCGTACACCGAGTTCAAACGGTAGATCGATGAAGTCAACTTTTGCAAATATCAAAGCTACCACCGCTACAATTCACTCAGTTATAGTAAATCGCTTTTTATTTAAGAAGACATTACCGGAATATATCAATTGAAAAAGCTTACTTTTTTGTATTTTCAACCTCTAGAAATGCAATAAAAATCGAAAGGTGTTTCTACAACACCCTCAATAATTCTCGTACTGCTTTCGATGCGTGTTGTTTCTCAATCAACTATCATTTTCACTCTTGCAGTTTATAATATCTGTAGCTTCAAAACAAGGCCAAAGTGAATCAGCAAGGGTGCATTTTCGAAAGTTTATCATTGTATTTATAACTGTTGTCGTTGTGGTTTTGTTGATGCCGAATGCTGCACAAACTTATACAGTACTATAGTTTTCGAATCCTTCTGATAAGTACTTTCCAGAAATGCATAAAATGGTCTTTGAGAAAGCAATTAATATTAACAACACAGCGTGAGGAAACAGGAAGTAAAACCCCAAACTTCCGTCTTCTGTGAAGTCCGCCGCTATGTGCTTCCTTCGCCTTTGAAGAACATCGGTTTTCGTTCCTTCAATAAAACCACGTTATTGAAAAAAACAACTAAGTTCTTTTGTTTCGCTTGAAAAAAATAAAGTGCATAAATAACTTGCCCATTCAATAAAAGGATCAAACACTTTGCCAAGTAACTAAAGCAAACTCAGTTTTACTCAAATCGAAGACGACGGTATAAAATTGCACAGTGATGAAGCAGACCGTTATATCAGCCGTTTTGATGTGCCTAGTTTTTCTTTCGTCTACAGCATTTAGACGTTCTTCGGGAATTGCAAGTGGCATTTACAATGGAAAACGTTCAATTATGCTTCGTAAGAATTCCGAGTTAAATGCAAGATATTTCACAGCTATGGTATGTCAGCCTTCGTTGCGTTTGTTCGTTGCCGCATACGTGTAATCTAAACATTATTTACGATTATAGCATTGCGCTTTTTATTATTTAACGATCCGTTGTTGGACTACAGTGGAATCTCGATTTAACGAACCTCTAAATAACGAAGTCCTCGATATAACGAACAATATTCTACGTACAGACCGGCCAAAGTTACAGTAAAATGTGTGGAATAGAACCTCGATTTAACGTACGCTCGATATAACGAACTAATTTCCCTAGTCCCTCGGTACTTCGTAAAATCGAGGTTCCACTGTAATTTTTAGAGATTTTTTTGTTTCTTCATTTGTTTTCCTTTTAAAATTTCATTACTCACAAATTTCTTTTAGATATCAAAGGTACAAGTATCTCTAGCGACCAGTGAGCCAATGATCTCAACATCGATTTTTTTCCACGAAACATCTAGGGCCAATACTGTTTAATTGTAACTTTATTGAAGTAACTTTACTTCTTATAAAATTTTTCCTTCTGCACATAGGATAATGAAACAAAAAAAAATGTTTTTTCCTTAATCTACTCATGATGATTTTTAAGTTTTATTTTTTAACCCTTAAATATAAGGGATGACCCTGGGCTATTTTGACCTTGCAAGATTTCCAAAAGTTTTAGGAATAGACCAGTTTCCTATTGCCAGTTGCCGCTGATTACAATGACAACAGATTCATTTGTACAGTGTAAGCCTCAACTTGGTGTTGAATCTACACAAATACCGATGAGATCCGAATCTCCAACAATACAGAGTTGTGAATAGTTAATATCTACATTGGTATTTATGAATATTTAACATCAAGTCGAGGCTAACACTGCAAAAACGAGTCTATAGTCATTGTAATCAGCGGAAATTGGGAATAGAAAACTGGTCTATTAGAACAACAATTAGCATGCAAGTAGACAATGATCTACTAATTAATTTCCATGGCAACAGTTATCTTGTAATTAAATTTATTAGTGTTACTATGAAACAGACGTTACTGAAAGAAAAATCAGCCATCTTGGCCGCCATTTAAGTTTTATCTACTTTTCTAAATTTTATGCTATAAAAACGAAAATAGACCATCGCAACACTAGCCAGCAATAACTATACCGGCTTTTTTATGTTCGTTCAAAAGCTAGCCTGGCATGTATTATCGGAAATAACAAGGTACACATAGTAATATATTATAACATATAAGAAACCCTTAGAATGGCGCTAATTACCTTAGGTAAAAATAGTTTGTTGTATTTGTAATAGCTACGGCTGCAATCTTCTAAGACACGTCCAGGAGCAAGGTTGGCGTCAAATTTTTTACATAAAATTTTGATTTCTTTTGTTTGGGAAATAAGGTTTTCTCGAGTAAAGGACACCGATCCTTTTCAGACTTCATCTATTGCTCTTACCAAAACTAGGCCGAGGTCGTGGGATTTGCGTTGAAAGTGCTGTACACTGAAACAAAATCTTGACCCAGATATACTGTTAGCTTGTAAGTCATGTTCTACATCCATTAGTCCTCCATTTTGTTAGGGAAAAGGGCTCCACCTCGGTGTAAGAACCTTACGACTGACGTCAGACGGAATACACCAGTGGTGAAGGGCGATAACAATGTTGGCAAGTTGCACTCTTGTACTCATAGATTGAAAAACATGCTTTAGTTATGGTTGTTAAATTAAACATTTCACAACCATATAATTGACGTCAACTAGACGTCGAGCACGATAATGATGTCAATTAACTTCCCATAACTGAAGTAAATTTTGAAGAGTACGAGTGTAAGCATGCACCATACGATAGAACGAGCCATCATTGCTCACGCTGTGACATCATTTGTGCATCTGTATCATATAACACTATGACGTCAGTCGTGAGGTTCTTACACCGAGGTATACCCGGGAAAAGCACTGGGAACGAGGTTGGGTATTTTTGTTGGAACCTTGTGTTTTCTTCAACTCTTTTCTTTCGTTCAGGAAAAAGGTGCAGTGAGCAGTTTACCACGTAAAGTTCTCTCCACACGCGTTAGAAAACCAACAAGGACAAACCAGTCAACGAAACACAGGACTTTTCCACCAGGATTTCAGCGATCGTGAATGCTATATGGGTGCAAAATGCTTTGTAACGGCTAATTCTATTAATATGGAAAATATATGGAGAACACTTGAACGCGCAATAACAAGAAAGAATTCTTCACTCACCGTAACGAACAACGGAGAGGTGTATTATGGATCTGAAGGAGCAAACTATAATTTCGTATAAACTTTTCTAAGTGGAGTACTACTGCTTTTTGTTGACAGGCCAATTATTGCTTACATGTTTTCTCAGTAACATTATCATAAATGTAAACTTTGTCAGACGGGATAACAAAGACTCTATATGGTGAAATAAACATATAAAGATTGAAAAGACACTTTCACGGCTTTGTGCATGCTTAAAGTTTGTTAACAATACAATACAATACATTACAATACAATACAACACAATGCAATATGACACAATACAATACAAAACAATACGACACGATATAATATAATACAATGCAATGTGATGTGATACAATACAATACAGTAACAATACAATAACACAATACAATACAATGCAATGCAAGAATCACGTAACCATATAAACGGAGATTATTTCGAATAATAGCCTTATTCAGGTGATTAAGTAATAGATTTTTTACCGAGAATCGTATGCAAAAGGATAACAATGACAAAAGACTTTTTAGATGAAAAAATGAATTTCTTTCCTTTGTGTCATTCAAAGACAAGTATGCTATTGAAACTCCTGTCACCTTTTACTATGGCTATACCACAACAGTGGAAACGAATTTTAAAGTCAGCAAAAGGCAGTGAAACAAAATCTCGAAAACCATGGTTTGAAGATCCTACTTTACTTAGCCTCCCCGCAGACCATTATTCTCCTTCGCTGCGAGGTCTCTTCCCTCGGTGAAAGCTCTCGCAACGAAGAATATTGGTCTGCGCGGAGGCTAACTTTACTAACCACAAAAAATGTATCACGAACTTGTTTGTCCGACAACAGAAAACCTTTTAATTCAGAGGGGAGTCAAAAAAGAAAAGTTGAGGAAAGCCTACCTCCTACCATACCGTTCGACCCATGAAACCAAACTTATTGCCTTCCAGCTGAAAATACTGCACAATCTATTACCCACAACTAGTGTTTGATTTAGAATGAATGTGAGCTAACTTCTTACTTCTGGAGAGCTTATAAAAGGTTAAAAAAGAAAAAAGAAACTATTCATCTCCTTGAAGCACAAATCCTTCATAGCATTTTGGAACCCGAACCTTTATCCCATCGTGGTCATCAATTATCAAGGTCAGTGTCACTGGCTACCTCCCCCCACAAGTGTTCCTTTAGTGCGATGCGCAAAGTAAAAACGCACTAACGTTCAAAGATAAACACGGGAAGAGTCTCAGCACTTGCCCCGACGCAGGCGTACAGACATGCCCGTTGATGTTTGAGCCGTTATTCGCAGATTTGTGGCCCAAAACAACAATTTCTTTAAGATTTACAGATTCCAGATATGTTTGAAACCAATGAATCGATAGTCAGAGTTCTCATAAAAGGTTCACTTATGTGAGCCAGTTTTGTTCAAATGTGCAAAAAAAGGGTAAGAAAGTGCGTTTTTATCTTAGCTTCAAATTACGCATGCCGGACCCCCCCCCCCCCCCACCAAGATGAGGCCCCCTTGGCGCACTAACAATAACATTCACAACCACTGAGGCTTACATTCAGAAAATGCCTAGAAACGACCCTGAAAGTCATGATGAATATGGACGTTTCCCTCAAAATAATTATCACCCCGGAACATTTTTGAATCACGAAGTTGGATCATGAACTCTCATATCCGTACGCCGGCGATACAAATAGAAAAGATGTTTGCATGAGCAAGAAACTGATTCAAATTTGCAAGTCAAAGTACCTACTTTCCGTTCTTTGAAACCAGACAAAACCTGATAAGTAAATTCATCAGTCTCAACATATTCTGAAGATCACCAATTTCGTTAGCGAATAAGGTGAGATGTAATAAGCTTTAAGAAGCTGGTTTTTCGACTCGTTCGGGTGTAGAGAAAACCTAAAACCTATCAAAAAGCTCACGCTAGTTCAGAATTTTGCCACTAATAAATATTTCTACATCCACAGTCCAACGTCCTGTGGTGGTTGGTCATTGATCAGTCGTTGATGGATCCAAAATCCTTATTTACAGGATCAAATAAACAACTTAGGCGATAAGCGACATTGGGAAAAAACCCTTCAGCTTGGTCCTATAATTGGAGACTTTGGCTTTGTTTTTACTATGTGTAGTAACCTAGTTAAAAGACAGTAACATTAAGTTAACGATAATCATTTCAACGCTTGTTGTTGACAGTTGTATTTGAATATTGCGTTACAAAAGCCGTTAAACTTTGTGATAAACCGAACCCACGTTGTCTAGTCGTCTTTTGGGGTACGTGTCAAAACAGCAGGGTCGGAATTCTTTGGAATCTGCTAAATCATCGTTTACTGATTGTTATAACTCTTCCAGACTTCTTCCCACATCGGCCTGCAGTTAATAATTGCTCCCAGCTTTGTACACAACAGAAACGAACCAGACATCTTCCGGTGCAGTGAATAACTTTCTTCCGGTGGAGGCGCCAGACGCTGGCGGAGCATGATGGGAATGAGGTTGTGGATGCGTCTGGTCACACTCTGAATCTTGAAATTGAAAGGTTCGTTCTTGGCAAACGGCTCTCCAAGTATCATAACTGCATCTGCATGTGCGTTAGTCATTACCTGGTAAAACATAATTATGACGAACTTTGTTTACAAGCGACATCTCAATTTTATCATCAGCAACAAATTTTGTAAAAACCTGGTAAATGACGTTTATGGCGAACTTTGTTTACAAGCAATAGCATTTCAGTTTTATTATTCACAACATAATTTGTAAATTCGTAGCATGCTAGTTTTTTAGAGTACACGATGGCCGAGAAGGGCCACTTCAGACTTCAGACCGGGCCAATTAAGTAGGCCATTTTGAACAACACACAGCTGAGCGACGATCTATCGAATGTGGTTTACTACGGCTGATCAGTCGATCGATCCACCGACCAGATATCCTAAAAACATGAAGAGATTTTAATATCTTTCCTTTCTTTCCTCTCGTTTTTCGTCGGGACGTGAAAAATCTCTGCCTGATCGGTAGACGAGGAAGTAAAGTTTGTGTTGTTGTTTTCTTGTTTTGCATCAATTTCCTCCTAAAACAAATGGGAATTTTTTTCTCTCTTAACTCAATATCCATTTTGTTCCAGTCTTAACTGTTCTGAAAAGGAATGTATTTGTCCTGATGCTGATCAAAAGAAGGGAAGTATAACTTGTTACAGCCGCGATTGGAGTGATGGTACATTTATGAATGTTATTTTAAACTTGATAGGGAGATAAGCCGGCTCTAGATACTCTTATAAGACATTACTACTTCCCTACCAAACTTTAGTTTCTTGATAGGTAGCCAGTTGAAGTTTCCGTACAAGGGGCGTTACACTGTCGAATTTCCAAGTGTGTTTGTTACAATTTGCAAATAAGAATCCACCAAAACTCTGATAGAGATACTTTAATTTTCATATTATTTCGGAGCATACCTTGGACTCGTAACCCGTTAGAAAACCGAGAATTTTGGAATTCTCAACAACCATCTTTCTGTCCCCTAGAGACGCGCCTCTTATGATCTGTAATAACAAATATGATTAAAAAATGTAACAACTTAAAGCACTCATCACTTCTTCAGTGCAGTAACTATTTTTTCAATTTATTTTAATAATAAGAACAAGATATAGAATAGTAATATTAATAGTAAGCGCAATAGTAATAGTAAGTGATATTAGTAATAGTACGTACAGTAGTTGTAGTAATAGTAATAGTAATAGTAATATTAATAGTAATAGTAGTAGTAATAGTAGTAGTAATAGTAATAGTGATAGTAATAGTAATGGTAATGGTAATAGTAGTAGTAATAGTAAGTGGTATTAGTAATAGTACGTACAGTAGTTGTAGTAATATTAATATTAATATTAATAGTGATAGTAATAGTGATAGTAATAGTGATAGTAGTAGTGATAATGATAGTAATAGTAATAGTAGTAATAGTAATAGTAATAGTAATGGTAATATTAATAGTAGTAATAGTAATAGTAATAGTAATAATAATAGTAATAGTAATAGTAATAGTAGTAATAGTAATAATAGTAGTAGTAGTAATAGTAATAATAGTAGTAGTAGTAATAGTAGTAGTAGTAGTAATAGTGATAGTAATAGTAGTAGTGATAATGATAGTAATAGTAATAGTAATAGTGATAGTGATAGTAATATTAATAGTAGTAATAGTAATAGTAATAGTAGTAATAGTAATAGTAATAGTAATAGTAATAGTAATGGTAATAGTAATAGTAGTAATAGTAATAGTAATAGTAATAATAATAGTAATAATAATAGTAATAGTAATAGTAATATTAATAGTAGTACTACCAGTAGTAGCAATAGTAATAGTAGTAATATTAGTAATGGTAATAATAGTAGTAGTAGTAATAGTAGTAGTAGTAGTAGTAGTAATAGTAGTAGTAGTAGTAGTAATGGTAATAATAGTAGTAGTAGTAATAGTAGTAGTAGTAGTAGTAGTAGTAATAGT
>JANSTQ010159326.1:0-10969 GCA_026167885.1 Bergia puertoricense
TCTCTCTCTCTCTCTCTCTCTCTCTCTCTCTCTCTCTCTCTCTCTCTCTCTCTCTCTCTCTCTCTCTATTTCTCTCTTTCTCTCTCTTGCCAGACGCAAAAAATAGAAAGTGCTCTTGAAGTAAGCCCTTAGCCAGCCTGCAAACTCTATTTTTACATTTAACCAGGAAACACATGAATAAAAGTCAAGTGAATTATCAATCTAATAGAAACCTTTCGTTAAGACCTTTCTGTGAACAGTGCAAAGGATCTTGAACTAAACACTGCAAATCCGTCTTGAAAAGTTAGCTCAATTCAGAGGAAACTAGAGTTGGAACTAAATGATTAATTTTCTATTTAACGCTATCAGTTTTTGTGGTAGATAAGGCTTCTTTATTTCAATTTGATTATTTCATCTTAGAAGTTATTATATTTCTTAATTTATCACCACTGAAAATTTTCAGTCTCTTCAAAAGAAAAGTATTATTCTTTCATTTGAGTTTACAGTGAGAAAGGGCTTTATTCGTTACAAGTAAACTAAAAATAACCCGTATTCAGTTTCTTGAAGTTCTCTAGATATCGGATCAAAAAGATAGAGAAGATGCAGTCTATCGATAGTCCAGTCAAGTTAATAGGTTATCTCGTTTTTTTGGCTGCAATCTTTGTCAAATTGCAATGCTGTCGTCAATGCAAAGTGAGAAAGCACTTGCCAGTAATAGTTCTTTTTTTTCCCACGCAGTTATCATCGACACAAAAATGTCAATTAAGAGGAAAACTCACCAACAATCACCGTAGTAGTAGTTTGAACTATTTTTAGAACTTCATGTTTGCACAAAAGCGGTTACTCTAGGAAAAGAACAACAAATTGTATCATCATATCGCGTTGGTCAAATTAGTTTACAAATTCGGTATAAAAAAAGCAACTGGTGGCTTTTAGTAAGAGGACAGGAAACAAAACTTTAATCATGCCATGGGAAAGTGTTGGCGTGGGAAAATTTATTTCCGAAACTGGTGAAAAAACGTGATAAGTGTTTTCGACCATTCTCAGCCGAAAAGGCGTCAATCTGTTATACGAACTTCAAGCTTTGTACAGTGATCGAGTACAGCTCTAATTAAAATCTCAGGGTTTAAGTTTCATTCTCACTTTCCAGATAAGATGAATGCTGATAACCTGTAAAAGATACAAGAGAGTAATTCTCGTAGGATCTAGTGTTTCGGATTTAAGACCAATATTAATTCCTTTCAGATCTCCTTTATCTCTTCGCTGCCTCGACGTGTGTGTTCTCGAGGTTGATTGTGTTAAATAGATATTCTGACATGTGAATAGCGAAGCACTGTTGACCTTTGACCTTGGTTTCCTTGTAGTTTAACTCATCAAATAGTATCATATAATAGAAAGACATACTTAGCCACGAATGCTCTTGAATAAAGCTAGCACTCGTTTTATAAGGAAAATTAAGGTCGATTCTTTAGGACCATATATGGAGTAGACACAAACCTTCGTTGTCCTGTTCAGCTTTTCTGGCGTTTACAAAATTTTTTTGAATGTATCCTACAACGCATGCGTCATTCCGGCTTTGGCATCCTGTAGCGCTTTGAATTTCCCAAGTGTTGTTCAACAGTGGCGATAATCGTTCAATTGCGCACCCATAAATGCTTTTAAATATATTTTCGCCAGTTATAATGTACTTTTAAACACAACTATTTTGAAGCTTTGTTTCCCAGGCTTTCTAACAGTATGCAGCAGTGTTCCTAAAATAAGACTGAGATGTGTGCGTGTGCTTTCAAACAAGCTACTGACTGAATCAGAGGCATCTCAATGGTCTTTGCTTTTCTTCAGCATCTGGTCTTGCTTCGGTATTATAAATATACTGAAAGAATGGTCAACTTTACCTTAAGGGGTTTTGGTTCTGGTTTAATATTGCTATGATATTTTCGTTTATTCAGTTTATGGTCTTTGGTCCATAACCATCTATATTCTGTTTCATTTTGATGTTAAATGTGGCTGTTTCTTAAACTGATACAAAATGCCAATGTGTTATTTTTCTCGTCATGCAATTATTATTATTACTACTTAAAATGACAATGATCCAGTGTTGCTTCAATCAGTCTGATTTTCAACATTGCGGTTCGACTGATAATGCACCACTTGCTTGATATTGATGTTAATGTTGATGTGAGATATCCCTCATTAGAAACTCGTGCGCTGAAGTGGAATAATACGGTGTTCATTGTTCCTGCTCTAAAATATTTGTTATTTCATTATTCCAGTAAAAAGAAAGTCGATTCCAATGGAATTCATTATTCTATTATTCCCGCCCTAAAGGAATTATTCCATTGTTCCCCACAAAAAGGGCATTATTTCATTATTCCAAATGCAAAATTTCAGTTATTCTCATTCCATTATTCCTCTTCAGCCCCCGAAGAAACGATTAGCTTTTGATATACCAATAGCTACCAGTTTCCGTTGACTGAATACATGTAGTTTGCGATTAAACCAGCAACAAGTGTCCGAATACAACTATCTGAAGACTACAAATTTAAAGGCCACAATTTTGCCCCCGTAGTTCCTGAGAACTAATTTTACCATATACACCTCTAATACTCAATTTTTGATTGGTTTCTTACTGTATTCTGAGTAACCTTTTTATTAACGTGCTCTACTTAGAAATACCGATTATACATTAGGTACGATGTTTTTAAAACAGATTCCTACAATTACAATTCTTTTTGAAGTACAATATTATAAAAAAAGAAACTATTTGTTGTTTTCTACACAATTCAAATATTTGTAATATGCTAAACCTTTAGAGAGAGTGTTGCAGAGATCGAAAGAGAGGGCTGCTTCAAAACACTCAGAACCATACGTTACTCTACCTTCAATGAATTCAATCCCACTGCTTTACAAATTTTTATTAGTTTTAGTTGCAGGATATATCTTATATGGAGTTCTGGAGATAATAACCATGCCGCGCAAAGTCCAAGCAAATTGCAAAATGACTTCAATTGATCAAGAACAGTGTAACAATACGGACCGTATACCAACGGGGAGAAAACCCTGATACGATTATAGTCATAGTTAGGGGTTATTAAACGTAAAGAATATGCTGACTTATATGCTATTAAAGAGCTGATATCTATTTGAGAAGTATTAATTATACCTTAATCATTTCCGATTTTCCTTTTCAAACGGTAGCGACGCGATGTACTTGAACTTCTTGGTTCATCTTGCAATTTGCCGCAGATTACGGTCTGGAATTTGTCGGTCGCTGTCCGAACCACAAACACGCAATACTCCCAATAACTCAAACACATCTTAATTTGGCGCATTATCTCGAACAAAAAGATAAAAAAGTGCTACTTTTATTGTATGTGGTATTGTATAGTTTAGGCTGACAAATCAGTAGTTGCAAAAATGTCGTTTAAATGCAGCGACTCCTGATCTGACTATTCCGGCAAGATCTAGAATGATGTCAGCGTGGTCATACGTTATCGTTGACGGAAACTTTTCCTTCGGAAATATTCATTCATATTTAGTATAGTAACTCTACTCTGTTTACTGAAATCACATTATCGCAAGTTAGTTCTGTTTAAGTCCTCTTAAATAATGTCATTGCTTACTGTAATTCATAAATGGCAGGCTTTGTTGCAATTCTGGTTCCCCTTAAAACTATCAAAAGCTGACTACCTAGTTAATAAAAAGAAGCAAAACACAGCACACGGAATCGAAACTATTTTTATATAAAATTAGAACAATTAAACTCCGGCACTGCTTGAAAAGCAAAACTAAGTTTACGAGGTCTGCTCCTGGTAGAATTCCAGAGTTTGAATTTGATTATCTATGTAACTGTAATGTGTGGGTGGGATTTGCTGCCATGGAATATTGTGCTATAGCTTCACTGGACTTTTTTCAATACAACGTCAAACGTGCAGTAATTCACGAATAACGTATCGTGATTATATAGCAAATAAATATAGCCATATTTAAAATATTGCAAACTTCAAAAAGGAAAAGAATATTGGTCATGCCAAAAGTTGAGAGTGTAATTCAGAGTTACAAATCTTAATCTCGAGGGGAGGTAATTTTTTTGCCTCCCCAGTCTTACTAATCAATATTCCATATTGTTAATTCATATGGCAGAGATTTGTTGCATTTTTGTAAAATTAAAAATTCCGTAGCCTGCTGTGCAATGTGTTTGTAGTGAATTGCTAGAATGATTATTTCACACTAGGAGAACAATTTTCTAACTTATGAATCGATAATCTTGCCGTTTTAAGTCACGTAACGCTAAAATTAAATTTGTCTATTTTAACTGCATTTTTCAATAGAACAAGAAATAAAATGCTACACTCGCTAGAAATACTACCCAAAACAAACCCTATTCCAGATCAGCCTAAGGAGATATTACAGTCTACAAACAGGTTTCGCCCATCTTGTTCAAAGCCAAAGGGAGAGAAGACTCCGAATTCTTAAGTGTGACCTTGCAGTGCTTAAAATACTATTTCCAAAACGAGAGTAGATCTCTTTTTGATGTGAACTTTCAACACTGAATTCGTTCACAAACGCATATAAAGATGTACTAACAGCATGAACAATCTCCTACTCTCATTCCTGCAAAGAATACTAAAGCTTTATCCTTGAGGCATAGATAAATAAAGGCCAATGCCAACTTTCTGATTTTACCTTCAGCCCTGTTGTGATACAACTGACACAATACGCGCTCTTTTCTGAGAACCAGAGCATGAGATAGTTCTTAACTTTTTCTTAAATTTGGGCGAATCTGAACCTCAGTGTTCTTGTAAACCTTGTTAAAAAACCAAACATGTATTCGGATAAACGTTTGGATGAAGACCTACTACAAATGGCCAGATAATGTTTAGAATTGAATTGAACTTTTACAATTTTAGTTTTAAACACACGTTCGCCATATTCCACAGTATTTAAGATTGAGTAAAATATGACAGTAATCTTGGGCCAGCCTTTTACCATTTCCTATTTTTTATACCCCTAGCAGAGATGTTACCTTGGACATTTAACAAATATAGATACTTATCTATTCTGTTTATTTTTACTTGAAGTTTGCAAAAGGAAAATCAGGATGAATCAGTACCTTCTCTTTTACCAAATGCCATGAAGGCACAACAGCGATATAAATGTATAAACTTCAATTCAAAACAGGTTTGTCATCACAGATTTTAATTCACACTTCTGAGAATACGAATGCTATCAGTTTGACCTTCTAAGGCTAAGAATATTTTTTAATTTTGCAAGACGTTGAAGCTTTTAATCAAGTTGCCAGATGTAACAATCATTGACTCTTTTCAAACTAACCAAAAAGGCTGCAATCAACATTATATCTTCAAAAATATAACTGATAATTAAAACTTAAGTATTTAATAACCCGAAACTAACCATATCAATTTTTTTTTAAAATTTCACAACACATCTCCAATAACAGTTAACACGTTTCTCTTTTCCAAAGTATGTATTTTTTATCACTGTTCCTTACCGAACCAAAAATTTGAACCATTCCACGCTGTCTGGATGCCTTAACTTTAATTCAGTTAGCCATTTTAGTTCGAGTAGTTCATGTATTACAAAAAGCGTTACCGTTAAATATCCCATTTACTGATTTAGTTTTCTTCTGTCAGATTTCAAAACCATAATTTTGTTTTTCATCTATAAAAGGGAAAGGGGCATGTTCTTTTGTCAGAACGAAAAGGCAAGAAAAACTAAGTTTTCGCCAAACCCGGCCAAATCCAGTGAACAAACACAATTACTTCCGTTCGTCAAGAGCTCAGGAAATTGTAATGAGTAAGAAGTCAAAATGGTCCTTAAAGAAAACATTGCTATCTGCCCCTTTTATAAATGTTTACATTATCAATGAAATTGATTTTGGCATGGCAAATGGTCTTCACGTTTTTGGAATCAAACTTTGAATAGATAATGCTGACCTCAAGTTTGCCTACTCTAAAATAGAGCCTTTGTGTGTACGTGCTGTATGAAGTGCCGTTTTGACATTAGTGATCAATGAATAATCTATTGTGAATATGGATAAAGACGTCTTCTGTTTTTGCTGAAAGAAGCAATCCATTTTAGCTCGTGTCAGTGTTTATTTAAGAGTTGTTTTAAAGGTTGAACTTAGAAAATGTCAATCACAAGGCTGCTTTGGATCGTGGGGCCATGTTTTCCTCGTGTCATCCACGGTCAGCAATCGGTGCCGGTGTTGCGAATGTCGCACATATGGAAACCATTAATTGCTCAAGCAAGCACTTTGCTGTACATATGTTCCATCAAAACTCCCCACCACGAGTTAATATTGCCGCCTTTAGTAATTATGATCACTAAAAGGCCGTTTTGACTTCTAGTTTTAAAAGTATTTTGATCATACGCAGAATTCTTTCAGAAAAGCAATGTTGCTGTCACTCTGAAATATCGGTATTTTTTTCCAAATCTTGATATTTAACGAGGTTCAAGATCCGGCAAGGCCGTTAAATACCTCAACAGAGCAAAAATAAATCTCATTTTCTCTCCATTTGTAAATCAGTATTACTAACAGTAACGTGAAAGCAAGGGTGCTTTGATTAAATTTACTTAAAAGTTGGACAATTTAAGTTCGCCCCAACGGCAAAGAAGAACATTTCAAAATTTCAGACCGAGCAACCAGAGGAAATGTGGTCAAAGGTTTCCGTTAATCATAACTCTCTTAATCTGGGTTTTCGACACAAGGAATGCGGTCTTATCTTTTTGATTGGAAAATAAACCAAGGAAAGTTCTGTTTGTTCTGTTTATTATTTAAAAACATTTTGAAAGGGCATTAAACTTACACGTGGTTTCAAACAAAATGGGTAAGGAACTCCTAGGACACGACCATTTTAAAAACAACTGCATACCTAACACTCCCCATAACGCTTCAGTGAGGCACGGTAGACTCTCACTCGCGCCCAAAGCTCTCAAAAGATGTGTACCTTTAGTTATTAATAGCTTGTCAAGTGTAACGTCGGTGGATGAACAGATCTCGCTGTTTTGGGTGCTGAAGTAATCAAAGTCAACATCAGAAACAAATTGTAACTTTTAGTTTGCAAGTAAACGACCTTTAAGAGAAGAACAACAAGAAAGTGAAGAAAACTTAGAATGTTAATATTTTCAGCAGCAAAGCAGATATCAAATACCCAAACCAGAAAATGCCAACGCACGCGAACTCGAGGATACGTCTTATAAATTCCTGTCAAAACACGGTGTTTGGTCTAGAATACGCGAATATTACTTTGTGTTATGGTCTACGGCCGGTACCAGATGTTGTAGTTCAGCCATTAAAACGATGCATCTTCGTTTCGTTTTGGGAGGGCACATGTTGCCCTCGTATAAAAAGAAAAAAAAATGACACTGGTAAACGAGAGTTACAAGTAAAATATATAAGATTTTTTAAGACAAACAGGGCAAAGGTTTACTTACCAGATCGGCTTCGGAGTACACAAACAGGGATGAACTCATCAAGGGCCCGTTCAGGTTGAAGAAGAGAGATAAAAACAGTATTCCAAAATAACTGAGCTTCATGTCTTAACCAAGTGCGTCAGTTAAGCTGACGTGATTTCGGTTAACGGAGTCTTTGAAATAACCTTTAATACTGCTGCAGTGCTCACTTGGCTGTCTTTGCTTGGAGGCGCTTTTAGCTCATGTGATGGGCTCCACACTCCAAGTTCGATTCAAAGCGAAGAGACAAGGTATTGAACAGCTCGGAATGCTGTTTATTTATTAAGCAGACCACACACCGCGGTGGTGGCTGAAGCCACGCCCCCAGGTGGGAAAGTCAAATTGAAATTATTTCGCCCCAGTTCAGGAATGACGAAGAGGAAGGACGCACGAGGTTGACAAAAATGAGCAGTTTCATTCAGTAGCCAATCACAGGCGGGTAAGGTGGAGAGGGAGACAGCGTGTCCAGACAAACTGGGGGTTGACCAATTATGTTGTCATTCGCCAGTTGGCCGTAGATCTCCTCTATTGTGAAGGCTAATTGAAAATACATAAAGCCAAGTTAATTTAATTGGAGATGGAAGATAAATGGAGGTTGTTCGTGTCGTTCAATTGAAGCCTCTACCGGGTAATTACGCACAGTGTTATCTGTCAGACCAAACCCTTGCATTTTTCTTTATTTTTTGTGCACAGACACACAGACACACGCACGCACACACACTCGCTCAGCTCTGCTTGTATCACTTTGGTTTCATTTGGCCTTATTTGACTTTTAAGGAAAGCCATTGCAGGTGCTTCATAATTAGGCGGTGATAAACAACCGATGATCAATATGGTTCTTCACACGTACCTCGCCATACGTCTGAATTTTAAAATGATTATATGAATCGTTGAAAGAATAACGGCTGCCAGTGCCCGATAGATGACCTCATTGATACTGTATTACGTCACAGGAATAAAGTTCTTATACGACAGCTTCCTAAAATTATTGCCGTTTTCCTGCAATTGTGTATCAATTGTTTTACACTACTGTAAGTCGCAATACTAAACAACGAGACACTGTGCTGCAACAGGTTGTCTAATGTTGACAGTCCTAATTATACAGGGTCTGCTTACGCAATGAAACAAATGGGAAGAAACAATGGATGAAAACGTTGTTGAGAGCGGGAGGAAGGGATGGGCAGGGGGAGAGGGGAGGGGGAGGGGTACAGCACTCATTAATTGTTTAGCATTCCGTATAAGAGTGTAAAAAGTGCCAAATATCAGACTGCTGTTGGTCAGGACATATCCTAATACATAAGTGTTCCCCCCGGCAGTCATTTTAGTCCTACTCGGCTGGCAAGTTTGCCAAGTGAAACACTTGAAAACTGTGCCAACAATTAAATAATATGAATTGCGAAGACGTCTATTAACAAGGATGATTTTCCGCTGAAACCGTTTCTGAGAAGCCAAATGTTGAGAGCTTCTCTAGGCAACACTTCTTTTAAACCGAGGGAGTTCTTAAAACTTGAAACATGAAAGCAAAATGTACTTCTTTAATCTCGAATAAATAGATTTAAATCTACAGAAAGCTTTAAGATTCAGCAACTTCAGGAAGATATAAATCTAGACAACTAGACAACTCTGGTAGAGTATTTTTGTAATAATGCTCAAAGTTTTTTGTATTCTATGCTAAACTATCGTTAACTTCCAATAACTGGTGCTCTGAATAACTCAATGTTCCCGTTAACATGCAAACCATTGAAAATCTAAGCCAGTTAGTCTAACTACACACTCTATAACTCAATTCTTTGTTTTCCCCAGAAGTAATTTCATAACAGCAATTTATTCCAGTTAAGTCGAACTGAAGTGAAGGTGTTGACCAGACCTGAACTGATCATGCATCTCAACGGTCCAGTTTTTCCCAGCAGAGAGATTTAAAAACGATCACTTATTGGTTCGTATTGGCCCAGAATATACCAAACAGCTGAACCATTCAGTCTGTTTTTAAACAGAAAAAGAAATACAAAAAACACCGGTGCGTTTGATAATATATATTCCTAAAAATTATACAATATTTATCTGTACGTATTTCTCTTGTAATTTTATTTTATGTAATTTCCGGTAAGACCATGTACAGAAAAATGATTACCTTAATAAAGCTGCTGTTGTTGTTGTTGCTGTTGTTGTTACAGTTGCACGTTTGCGAAACACAGTATCAAATGGAATCTTCTCCCACTCGTCAAGGAATTTCATTTGCTTTATTCTGTTATACTCAGTCAGGCTATTTTCAGTTGCTGTGTTTTCACGATTTTCACGTTTTGTTTAAAGTAATTTGTCTTGTTTGGTTTTTTAAAAGTTTTCTTCCGTGCATTTTATCAAAATAAGTCGGGTAAAGTTCCTGTTGGGTTTTGCCTGGCCGGAACCTACGAGTCCAGTCACTCAACCCTTCGTCATATTTTGTGTTTTGTTCCTTAAATTCTTTGTATTTTTTTTTTGAGCTTGATTTAAGTCTCCTAGTTAAATAAATGTACACGGAGTGGATGGATTTTAAAAAACACCATCCATCTCCTTATCCTAATTCATTTCCTGTATTCTGGTCACGATACCGATAGTTCGAATACACTGTATCTTCCTAATCCCAAAAATTGTGTTGACTCCCTCTTTACCTTTTTTATTATGTTTTATTGACAATTGTGGAGCAGATTTTCCTGGTTAACAAAAGCAGAAATTTGAGCAGAAAGAAAGAACGGAGATCGCCTCTGCTGCTGGAATGAAAGTCAAAACCACATTACTCTCTGATTTACAGTAGCAGCCATCAAATTTGAGCTATGCCGGAAGCTACTTATAAAGATTTTTCCTCCAAAATCCACAACAAAAAATAATGAAAGTTTTCATGCATCTCTCGTGACTAACATAGCTACTTATTTTGAAATGTTGTTTGCGAATGTTCGCCAGTTGGATATTTTCCTAAGTATCCTTTATTGAGCAGGCATGACTGATTGAGATCTGTGAGCAATCTGTCAGTTGTTGTCAGATGCACCCGAGGCATATGCAAAACGTCTAATTAAGCTTGTTCGTGATTAAAAAATTATTACTGCTATTCAATGGCTGTCATCACCCACTGTTTCGTGAAGGAATAAAACCAGTTCCCTGGAAGTTTGCTTTAAGATGGTTTTAAAATTCAATTCACATTCCTTGTTGGATGAACATTTGGAGCTGAGTTGAGGATGTTTAAAGTTACAAATCAGATTGAATTTAAGGGAATGAAGAACATGTAAAGAAAGAAAACAAAACCTACCGGTTTGGAGTAAAAAGAAAACTTGAAAAACTAGCATTTTCTGCAGTTGTTTTCAAATGGCTACCAAAAGGGAACAAGGTACCCTATCAGTTTTCTCGCAGCACGCTCAAGAAACGCTCTGCTGGAAAAGTTCAAGAAATTATCTTCTTATTTTTTTGGTGATTAACACCTCGCAATTTAGCCCTAGGCATAAACAGAGAAACACATCACGCAGTGAATGAAATCAAAGGTCTATTT
>JANSTQ010159337.1:0-10968 GCA_026167885.1 Bergia puertoricense
TTGCACACATTTTAGGTATCCTACTGATGATCAGTTACTGATTTGCCTTTTATTTCAGCAACATTATAGTTGTTTGTCACAATTCTAATACGTAGGAATTCTCTTAGTCGTAGATTCTATGTCAAGTTGCTAAAAAGGAATCCAAATTTCTGGGGGTGGAGCACAAGTTTCGATATACTCAAAGGAAAAACTATCAACAAACAGTAGTAATCTTTCACTACAATTAGTAAGCTTTTCATAAAGTTTGTGGCAATGAAAAGTGACACTGTTTCGAACCACCTTATACAGGAGTTTAATATATACGGGACTGCAGCAGCACAAACAAACGGGAAGCTCAACAAGCTATGAAAACGTGATTTATCCATCTAGTTAAGTTTGCATTTCGTATATAACGATTTTCTTTTCCTCAATTAATAATAAGTATGTTCATTTTTGCAAATAGTATAATACTCAGTGACTGACAACCACAGAAGTTTGGCGAGACACAGGCCAATCACAGTATTTAGTTAGATAGCAAGATGGTAGTGAGGCCAATATTCAATCTTGCAGCACGCTGTTGCTGAGTTACGTAGACTTATCCGAGTTCACGACAATTAACCAAAAGCACATACCGCCTCCTGTAGCCTTTACACTTTTCGGTTTTCACAAGAATAAGACGAGTAAAACCTTGCACAAGTTCAGTGTTCTTATTTTTTGACACTTTCAGCCTCGAAATGTTCTTATTTCGTTCTTGTTGTACGCTTGTCAGTAAAGATATAAAATCTGCTTAAAAGAACTGTTATGGTAAGTAACAAGTTATACACTTGCGTGATTTTAACGAGAAAAAGGATTTTTAAATTGATGATTTTTCTACATTTTCTTATACAGAAGTCTTTTAAAAATTTCTATTGAAACTTTCCTTGAGCCCCAGTTTGTTTTCATTTTTTTTAGGCCATCTCAGCCTCAACGTTCTTAATTAAGGTTGGTTCCTACAAAAATGTATACGATTGGTTCTTGAGCTCGGAGCACAGCTGACCACCAGTCGGAACAAGCTGTATGTAGGTGATTACTCCGGGATTACTCTACATTTTTTGAGAAGTGCTTGGGTTCATTTAATGTCTAATTGACTCAATACAACAATTTCAAATTGGAAGATAGTGATTTATTGTTTGAGATATCCGTTGCCACGGTAATTAGCTAAAAAATATTGCATAATTCTTACCATCAAAATTAATCAGTATGTTAATGTTTACAAGTACACCAAACCGATTTCTACATATCCTTATAGCTGTTTTGACAAGTTTGTGAGAATATTCTAACTAAAATTCCCTCCCTCTTATTACTCAAAGTGGTTATGCCTTTTAAAGAGTTAAAGAGGTGTTTGTTTCGTTTTACAATATCATTCACTCTACAAATCAAGACTGATTTATTATTACGATTTCGATCGTGTCACCAATCCTGAACCGCACGGGAGCCCAATGGGATCATCATGGAGGAGCCGGGTTAGTCAACAAGGAAAGGCACGAAAAAGGTTTGAGGGTTTAGGTTTTGTAGATTTTGTTCAGGTTCAGGATTGTTATTTCTGATCATCTTCACTGCGCCATTACCGTCTGACCCAAGGAACTGTTTGTTGAGGCTCCCCCCAACTTCTACTCGGAGATGAAAACTTTGGTATCTTCCATTTCTTGTAGGCAGGAACTGGTCACTTTTGCCTGACACTCTATCTGGATCCTGAAAAATGCCAAGTTGTTTACTAAGCTTTTTGGGGAAAAAATCGTTTCTTCTGACGATACGATGAGCTACAGTTTATAACCCGTGTTGACCAAATCTAAGATTTTATAGTTTGTCAATACAAAACAACTAACTTTTGTTTCTCCAGAGTGTTAAGCCTGGTTTCCATATGATCTGTAACGGTCAGCGATGGTCTGCGGCACGGTCCGCGACTATCTGCGATCGATCTGTCGCAGACACCGGAAACAAATGTTTCTATATACTTTATGAGCGATCGCAGACCAGCACAGCTAGTCATATAAACGCATAGGAAATCTCGATAATAAACGTGAAATGACTTGAGCAAAATGGCTGCGTTGAACAAAAGACAGTGGTCAAGTTGTCAAACTTCCCTCTGTGTGAGCAAGATAAAGCTACGGCGTTGAAGAAATCAGACGAAAAGAAAACACAAGTTTTGAGTACGAGAAATATTTCTTCAACGACTTGAAAGCGGTCAATTCCACGCTCTATTTCAAAAGCTAAAGCATGACTGCTTGTAATCTTTGCAGCCTTAATCGTAAATACATCGACAACTCTGGATGCTACATATCAACGTTTTGTTGTCAACACTCTCGCTTGATTTAGCCGCTATGTTGTTGGAGTTATTGGTTGCGAAAATAGCGACATTTTTTTTGGTTCATCCCAAACTGAATTTCATTGGGTTGTTACAGACACGTGTTTTAAGAGGAACAATGGCATGTCCCCGATTGCTGCAGACCGTCCCAGACGAGCGTTTCCATTAAAATCTTTCTTTGTCGGCGTGGTCGTAATGGTCGGGAAAGTAGAACCAAGTTCAACTCTTCCGATCATTCAGATCGTGTGTCGCAGACGGTCCCAGACGCCATATCAAGTATTTCCATTTGTCTGGAACGTGACGCAGACGGTGTCGCCGACCGTGTTTCAGACCGTCGCCGATCGTTACAAATCATATTGAAACCAGGCTTTGGAATATTACAAGTCATGGTTAAAAAGCCGAGTGTGACATATATCGTGATTCCTGGGGGAGGGGGATTTGAAAAGAAATTTTATTCAACGTGAGTAGTTCTTCCATCAGCTTTGAAAGTTTTAACTTTATTAAAATAAAAATGGAAGCCGACCGGATACTTTGGATAAAATCCTACAAACATACATGGAAAGAAAATATTGCGACAGAGCCCAGTTCCTTAAAGCTCCTATATTATGACAACATTTCAGAAAAATAAAAATGAATTTTACTGGCAGGATCTCCCACCCATCCTCTAAACCATCATAATAGAAAATGTTTTCCAAATTTTGACGAGTGTATTGAAACTTCTGCTGGTATTTTTTTTTTTTTTTGAATTGCTACTGTATTTGTGCGACAAAACTCAGGCTAAACAGGTGAAACGCAATTTGTACAAATATAAAGAAAACCTAAAAATGGTAATGAAAGAATAAGATATCAGCTTGTGTACTGTTCTTGAGATATATATAATAATATTAATCAACAATACAACAATGACAATGTAATAACAATCTTTGTTAAACAGGTAATGACGTTTAATAACGGATCAGAGTATGGCATGCCGATTGTTTTAATAATACTTCTGTGCAATATATACAACTTGTGTTCGCTTTTATAAACTCACTTTCCCTTTATATAAAACTTCCAACACAAAATAGAACTCTTTGTTTTCATTTATAAAACTTCCTTCACGAAATAAAAAAACTTGTTGTCATTCATAAAACTTCTTTCATCAAATAAAACTTGATGTTAAATATTATTAAGCGAATAGTTTCATATATTTACTGATGCGAAACAAGTATATATCACTTACGAAAATATAAAACTTCTTACCTGAAATACAACTTGTTGCGCAATTTTCTTTCGGAACCAGGCTCTCTTCAATTTCGCCCCCAGAGCCCACGTTCCTCTTGGTCAGCACCATGATGACCACGAGCGGGAATTACTACTAGAACCCAGACTCATCAGCCGTGAGACCGTGGTTCCTAACGAAAATTGCGCAACCAGTTGTATTACTGTTATATTTTCGCAAGAGGTGAAAATTCGTTTCGCATCAGTAAATATATGAAACTGTTCGCTTAATAATATTTAACATCAAGTTTTATTTTATGAAAGAAGTTTTATTACTGACAAAAGTTTTTTATTTCGTGAAGGAAGTTTTATAAATGCGAACCAGTTTTATATTTCTTGAAGGAAGTTTTATAAAAAAGACAAGTTTCATATTTCGTGAAGGAAGTTTTATAAATGAAAACAAGAGTTTTATTTTGTGTTGGAAGTTTTGTATAAAGGGAAAGTAAGCTTATAAAAGCGAACACAAGTTGTATGTATTGCACAGAAGTAATAATGATGATGATGATGATGATAATAATTATTATTATTGTTATTATTATTATTATTTCTATTAGCATTAGCATTATTAACATTATTCGTGAATTATGGTAGTTTTATGGAATAGGAATCAAAATGAGTATTAAGCCACTGATATCAGCTCTTTTTTCCATCGAGCAGTCAGAGACAATCAAAGCAAATTATTTAGTTTTTGAAATATCTAGTTTTCATGATATCTTCTTTTTTTTTTTATCTATAAACCCTTTGTTATTCGAGCTCTTTTCAAAATGCAAAAAGTGCAGATACTAGGGCAAACAAAAAAGGAATGTCAAAGCATTTTCACGTTTCTTGCCAAAGTAATTTCAAGCTACTTGTACAATACCTTAAGTACCCATGACTTGTCAAGGAAATCAGAGTCGTGATAATGGGAGTGAAAAGGAAAATCAACGTTATGATGAGAATGAAAAGGAAAATGAGCTTGGTGATGATGGGAGTGAAAAGGAAAATCAATGTGATGATGATGGAAATGAAAAAGAAACTCAGCGTGACGATGATGATGGAAGTGGAGAGGAAAAGAAGAACCAGGTGAAAACGTTGAAGAAGCTTAGATGTGCAAAAGCAAATAAACTAACAAAAAATGTTTAAGCTATTGACGTCAATTTTTCCGATATCAAACTTTTGCGACATCAATTTTGCGCATTTTTCTCTCATCGTGAAGAACAGAAATTTTTTTTATTTTGTTAAAAAAGAATTTTTTTGCAGAAAACATGAAGACTACACGAGTTACCTTGAGCGTGACCTGGCCATTCTCCACAACCAGTACTTTCGTGTTGTCCGGATTTGAAAATTTCCAGTAAATAGCTTCCGGCGGTGAATCTGATGCTTCGTGAGCTAACCACTGGCCTAAGATACGAGATACAGGGCATATTGGGTAAAACCTTTTATTATACGACATGGCGCTTTTAGAGTGCAAATACGTATAAAATGAATACAAATATTATGGGGTGTTGCTACACTGCTTACGAACCAGTTTGACCGGTTCAAACCGGTTCAGTGGTTGTAAGTTTGACGCGAGAGTTGTTCTTTGTCAGATGCAAGATTTTGCAGTTGTAGCGAGTTTCAAAATTAAACAAGATTTTACTCTGTCATAAATCGCCTCGTATGCCGTATAATAAACAAATTGTTCAGCTAGCCTGCATAGCAGACGCTATTTTGGCCTTTTTATGCGCAGGGAAAAAGTCCTCTCAGCGCGAAGCGAGCGGGCGAAGCCCACAAGAACAGGCCACGAGCGGAAAGAGCGCCTGCCGCGTTAAGACCATGATAAATCGATGCCCACCTCTTTAAAATTGATAGACAATCAAACAAGAGCTTTTGACGTATTGACATGTGTCAGAAAGGAAAAGGTGGCACGTGGAGCAGTCATATGTAAAAAAATACAAACATTGCGATATATATGGCAGACGGCGACGTCAATTCAAAATAAACGACAAATTTATCAAAGAATGTTGGACGGCTTCCACGCATGAAGTAGTTTTCCAACTTATAAAATGCTTTGAAGATTTTCCTTTCAAGAAATGTTAGTTCTCAATGAACACTGTCTCAGATAGCGTCGAGCGTTTATCAAAACAAATATAAATTTCCTGTTTTTGTCTCCCGACGGAACACTGTGATGAACGAGCTGAGATGAGTGATAACAACTAAATCTAAACTGACCAATAGGAATATCACGTATTCTGCCTACGGAGCGTTACTCAAGCATCACAAAAGGTACCCCTTTAATAACGGCAGGCGCTTATTCTCCTCCTCGTCCCACTCTCCCAAAACTACAACTAGCGCGGTCAAGTCACGTTCGCAGCCCGGCAACAGCCCGGCTCGATAAAAAGACCAACTGGAGTGCCTGCTTTGCAGGCCAATTATTCAGCAGAATTCAGCGGCTGATCATCTTTACTCTTCAATCTTTATTTTTTCTCTCCTAAGGGCTTGCAAAATTTTTGACAATTATAGGTTCGGCCATACAATTATAGGTTTGACCATACAATTATAGGTTCGGCCATACAATTATAGTGAGGAACTAGTTTTGAAAACACTGTTTTTCTGCGTGGGGCGAGTAAGCTGAATACAATTGTAAGTTCGGCTATACGACTATAGGTTCGGCGCCTATTCACAGTTTTCTACAGGTCAATTTTCTTGTAAGCTGTATACCCACTGACGATTTAGATGTGCTAAATAGAAAAGAGACAGAAAGTTTTGATAACAAAATATAGCTCTGAATATTTCAAAGTTAATCATATACATGAAAAAATTACTTAATAGCTCATTTCCGAATTAGGCTTCAATTCAAGTGAACAATAACTTGAAGTCGAGGGCAGGTGCTAAGAAATTACAGCAAATATATGGAAACTTAGCACCTGACCTCGACATCATGTTATTGTTTGCAGGAACTGAAGCGTAATTCGGAATTGGTCCTGCAAACAATTACATAATGTCGAGATCAAGTTATTGTTCACTTGAATTGAAGCCTAATTCGGAAATGGGCTATTACTTTGTAATTCCGTGCAAAAATAAGTAATTCTGTGCAATTACAACTACAAAAAAGTAACAATCTGATTGGCCCAGAAACAATGCTATTCCAAACAAACCAATCACGATCGTCCCAAGTTCGATTCTGGCTCGGCCAACTCGATTATTTTTTTTCCTTGCTAAAAAATTTTTCCCAAACCGGGAACAAATGTATTTCCTAATATTTTTTTACCTTTATTGTTTATTTCTTTGGTGTTGTATGCTAAAAGGTATTAAAATCAAAGAATTTTGGATGTTTTGCAACTCGCTTGCCTTGGCCACAAAGCCAACAGTCGCGAAGTTGCTAATTGTAAATTTGTATGAATTAGTTTACAATTTTTACATGTATATGATTAACAAGTAACCATACGTTTTTCTCGTTCAATTTGGAATTAATTTGCACTTGTGAGTTTTTCATAAAGCTCAAATTGCACTCGCCGAAGCGGCTCGTGCAATTTGCGATTTGAACTTTATGAAAAACTTCACTTGTGCAAATTGATTCCAAATTGAACTCAACCTCGTTCCCAGGGCTTTTACCTAGCAAAACGGAGGGTTTTACTAGGGAAAGGCCCTGGGAACGAGGTTGAATTGAACTCAAAGTGGTACGATTACTGCTCCTTATTCACTGAGACATACTAGTTACTACTACCAAACCAACAGAAACATCTTATCTTGATACTACCATTAACATTGGAGGTGAAAATGGAAATGTCATAGTCAACGCTTATGATAAAAAAGAAGACTTCAGGTTCAAAATTGTCAACTTTCCATATCTTGACAGCAACATACCGCGGAATCCTGCGTACGGTGTTTACATATTTCAGCTGATGAGATATGCCAGAATTTGCAGTAGAACTACAGACACCGACGTCTGTCTTCTAAGCTACAACAACAAGGCTATAAATATCAACAACTCATGAAGCCATTTCGCAAATTCTATAGAATACACTCAGATGAGCTGGTAAAGTTCGGGGCAACGTTGATGGAATTGCGATCTTCGGTTTATCTGCGCGTATCCTTTGTAATGCTTTTTATTATTATTATTATTATTATTATTATTATTTTTAACATGATTACATAGTAATCATTTCACTTTCGTTTTATATAATTGTTGCGCGCGCTTTATGTTACATTTTGTTTTCCAGCGTGTCCGCGTGCTTAGCTCTCTGTTTTGAATTCTAGCGTTATACGCCATCTTTCATACAACGGTTTCAATTTTTTTTTCCCTTTACGAACGTTCGGTTCAGTAACTGCTGACGCGTACCCAGTCTTTTCTGGTTGGACGAGAGGAAAGGGCGACGCGCGCCATGTCTTTACAGAACAAACCGAAAACAACTGGGTACGAGTCAGCAGTAAATGTGCTCACTTAGTGGGTGGCTCCTCCTAAAATGGTCTGCAATTGGTCTAGGATTTAATGGAGCCGAAACCAATTGTAGAATTGCACACATTTTAGGTATCTTACTGATGATCAGTTACAGATTTGCCTTTTATTTCAGCAATATTATAGTTATCTGTACAGTTTTAATTATTAATATGAACAACAGAATAACTTACAATCAACGAATTCCCCGTTGCCGTCCGCCGCCACGAGCACGTCTGTTTTGCGGCGGAGGTAGCCGTTACCTGCTCGACTGCTGAGTGCCCACAACATGTATTTCTTGTTCTTAACCAGAGGATAACTAGAGCTTCTGCCATTACAAAAAAGACATGAGATAAGTTCAGCCGAACAATGACTAATCGACCATTTGATTGTGGTATTTGTGTAATATGTATGTGTTGGTGTGTAAACATCTACACAACAGACTTCGTATAACTCGAACCTTCCAGGCAAACGTAAAGTGCTTCAAGCTATCGGGAGATCGAGTTATCGGGGTCGAATTAGTGAAGAAATGACTTGAAGGGAAAGCAAAATTTTGGGGCTTCGAGCTGTTGACTGTACGGCTCTGTGGGCAAAAATAAAAGGAGTTCGAATTATTGGGGGTAAATTAGCAATAAAATTAACTTAAGGGAGAACAAATTTAGTTAATTGAAGAATCACTATTTTTGGAATTTAGTATTATAGAATTAACTACGTAAAATAAACTGCCGTAGCGTAGTTGGTCTGAACCCAGGTGAGTCAGTGTTTGTAGTTGGTTAATAGTTAACAATTATTTACAAAAGTGGAGGCGAATAGTGGTGGATATTTACCGAGCCGCGAAGCTGTAAATATCCACCACTTTCACCGACACTGAGGTGAATAATTGTTTTAGTATATACAAACAAGCTGAATAACTAGCGGACCAAAAAACGAAACGAAATGAAAAAAAAAACGAAACGGGAAGCCATTCTGTTTCTCTTCGGCTGCTCGGAGGTGAATAGTACTTTGCTAATCACCTCCGAGTTAATTAACCAATCAGAACGCACCAATAGCACTATCAGTCACTTGTGTGGTATATACTATAATCTGGATTGTTACAGCCCTGAGGACTATTGTAGGTTGTGATTGACTTTTCGACAGTCCGTGTGGAAGTCATCTTCAGAGTCAGTGTTAGGTCGGTCATATAGAATGTATTTAAAGCGCAGGCAAAATTTTGTTTAGCGTCGGCAAAGTGTTAGCGTTAGCAAGGTGATTATTAGCGTCGGCAAAGTCGTAGTTAGAGGCGCCTGTTTTGTTTGTGCGCGGCCTGTTTTGTGTCTTGCATAAGTCTCTTGAATGTAACCGGTTCAACCGGCAGAATCCTACAACGGTTTAAAAGGTTTGCTTCTAATTTCGTAAAGCAGCTCTCGAGCTCAAGTCTTTGTTCGTGGTTTAAAGAAAATGTTAAAACATCGCGAAAAATCCAAGTCAATTTCATGTCAAGTCTATCTGTGGTGTTCGGTAATGCATGTTGTTTATCGGATCTCCCTTAATTTGTAATCGCTTTGTTGTGTTCCGTCTGTCGTGTAACTAATTCAGACGATCGACCAAATGCAAATATTATTCGCAAAATCACTGACTTTTCGCATCAACTAGTAGTCTTGTCTTGTTTGGATATGCTCAACGATAATTGGTTTTGCTTGCGTTTTTTAAATTTTTTCCTATAATCCAACACCTCTTTCTTGTTTATGACTTTGCTGTCATGTTTGAATATTGCTGTACGAAATTCATTCTAAATGAAAATTCCTACAGTAATACTGCTATAGAGAGTTTTCACTCAATCCCAAGAGACCCAAAGGCGGCCATGTTTGTGTACAAAATTAAAAAATTGGTGATTCAAAACGTATTGTTAAAGGTGGTCATGATGCCACGTGAAAGGACTTTAACAATACATTTTTAATCACCAATTCTTTAATTTAGTACACAAACATGGCCGCCTTTGTGAGATTGAGTGAAAACGCTCTATATCTCCCAGAAAGGAAAGCAAAAAGAGAGTCGGCACAAAAGCAGGGCAAGAAAGAAGAAGAGACTGGAAAATAATTTTGTTCAACGATGAGGATGATGACGACGACGATGATGATGATGATGGTGGTGATGGAGATGAAGATTGAGATGACAAGAAAATGTATTAGAAGCTTATTTGAGTTACTACCAGTGGAAGGTTTGTAAGCAAGTCTACATGGCTGCTGTAAGAGCAGCAGAGAACTGGTTGCTTTCGCTGCTGAGGTTTACCTTACAAATTGTGTTACATTTAGTTTCAAAGCCAACCAATTACCGGTAACAGTCAATTTTTTTGTGTTAACAATTTGGAACTGCTAAAAATTACAGTTGTGCAATATTTAATAGATTAGTGAAAGCATAAATGATTGCTCTGTCTGTTCTGTTGCTCCAGTGAGCTTGGCTGTCACCGATAAAGAATCATATTTAGAAATAGCATGTTAGAATTGGTATAGAGAGCCTTATTTTTTTCTTAGATTTAGAACAATGTTCATATTTGATACAGAAATGTTTGCTAAAAAGTAATTTGGAATACCATGTAATTGTGACATTTTTTTATATATGTCAGACTGATATAAAGCACCCGGGGTGCTTTATTAGAGAAAATATGGTACGAAAATAGAATGTCATTGTTTATAGCTTAAAATCTTTAATATATACAGACGAAAATATATTTTAATAATGTGCTTTATGACCATTACTTTGCTGCAACAGTAGCTCTCAATTTTTTTGAATGACCCCCCTTTTCCCCCATATTTTTCTGGGATAACCCCCCTTTAGACCTCAGTTTTTTTGGATGACCCCCCCCCCTAATTCCCACCAGGTAATTTGAATAGTGCCAATTTGTACATATTTGAGCATATAAATATGTGAATAAACTTTGATCATACGTAAGGTCGTGAAAATGCCCTTGTCACTTACCGATGTACAGCGGACGCTAGTGGAGGGACAATCT
>JANSTQ010159359.1:0-10967 GCA_026167885.1 Bergia puertoricense
GCCCTGGACTGGTACAAAAATAATGATTCTGGACTAGTAAAAAATTGGAGCCACTAGCCATAGGACTAGATATTATTGCAACATGAGTATAGTGCTAGTACTCTTATTTGTATAATGGTTTTAAAATAAAGAACCTCATAATTCAACAATATACATGTATTTCATAGTGAATACTTGTGGTCCTATTGGTCAGAATCGATCACATGATGCAAGCTGGCAGGGCCAAAATTTGCAACTGTTGACAAGCAATTAAAATTGTTTTGTTTTTGGTTATTTTTGCTGTGTAATGGCCAAAATCAGAACAGCAACAAATGGAAAGAAGACAGAGTTGGTAAATAATTCAATACCACAAAACACAAAGAATTCAACAAGTTTTTAATTCATCTGGCATGCTTTGTCTTTCTGATTGAGAAAATTATTGCTGAATGATAAAATAAATAAACCCTTTCTGCACTATTTTTGTATCAAGCTATCCAGGCACTCGTCTGGAAAAGTGTCCTCAAAGTTTAACATTTCAGACACTTTTTTGGCCTTGGGCCTGTATAGTTTGATTAAAAAAACATAGAGGGGATTATTCACTAAATATTGTCATGTGACTGTTGTTTGAATGCATTTCTTTGTTAGTGTTCTGAATATGGCAGACAAACTACAGAGAAGCTGCACTGAGGATCATTAACCACGTAGCCCCCAAAATAAAAAAAAAACATTGCCACACAATAACTTGATTTGGCATTTTCCCAAATGCCTTTTTTAACTGCATGTTCATGGAATTAGTCAACTCAGAATACATTTACAGAAAGTTACATGTAGTTCATGCGTTATTCAGTTTAGTACGTGACTATGTACATGTATACCGTAAATGATCTAATAAACGCCCTGGGCATTTATTTAATTTTGGTGCTTTAGGGGAGGTGTTTAATAGATAAGAGGCGTCTATTGGAGAGAGGCATTTATTTTTACAATTGCTAGCTTTACGCTTCTTAAACAATGCCTTCCATTTCTTGTACATACCCACAGAAAACGTGAAGTTGGCTTGATTGTTCCTGGCTGTTACATTGATAGCAATTAAGTACAAAATGCAGAAAATTCACCAGTATTCTTAGCAAAGAGCTGAAAGATGTGAAGGAGAGGTACCCCTATTTTAACTTTGAACTTGTACAAGACACGATTTCAAAACCCAAGTTGAAGAAAGCATGTTAACAAATTAACTTGCAATATTTAAAGTATCTCGCGCTTGTTTTAGTGTTTTATCTTAATTTTGTCGTTTTCGGTAAGGCGTTTAAAGTTATATTATGGAACAGTTTTTTAATAACATCTAATAAATGCCCTCTTTAGGGCAGCATTTATTAGATATGGAGCGTTTAAAAGAGAAGGGCATCTATCTCAAAATCCTAATTTTACCTGGGTGTCTATTAGATACGAGGTGTTTAATAGAGAGTGGGCGTTAATTAGATCATTTATGATACTGTACTCTAGTAGCATTTTGTAAACTTCCTAATGAAGTTTCAGTAGAAGCAAAATGCGTTTACTTATAGATTAAAAAAAGTTTACAGCTGCTGCAAAAGGTCTACATGTAGTTGCGCTGCTCATACATAAAAGGGCTAGAATAGTTAAAAAGTTTTAAAAGTTGTACTGCATTGCTGCATTCAGGACTACTAAAAATTTTCTCAGGACTACAATATAGTAAACTTTCTCCTGTACTGGTCCCTGGACCAGTAATGAAAAAAGTTAAGGTTGAGCACTGTAGCTTGTGCACAAAGCACATGTTAATCATTAATTCAAGTCAAATTTACAATATGTCTCAGTTATTTTTCATGATATATTAGTTAACTGAGATTGATGCAATACATTTTACTGGCAGGAAGTGGATCATCATTAACGGCAGATGTAACTCACTACATTGTTCCTGACACTGAGGTATGGACTGTAACATGATTATTTTTCATAGCTTTGCTTTAATTAATATAAAGTTTGTTATTTGATATGGGTTTGAGCACACAGACCTGAGTGGAGCCTGAACTTACATGTAAACTCAAGATTCTGCATGAGTCGTAAAACTAACTGAAACCACTGATATATTTTTCATAGCTTTGCTTATGAAGTTTATTTTTTGATATGGGTTTGAGCACAGAAGTGAGTGGAATATTGAGCTCAAACTCAGATTCTGGTTAATACAAAAACCAAACCAGTGATTAGTTTTCATTAAGTTTTGCTAAATTGTTTGGCAAGAAAATATGAAGCTGATTTACATGTACTGTACATGTAGTGGAATCAGCATGGATTAGTGGGCTCCACTCGGACAGACCTGTTCTTGAATGCAGTCAGGTATAATAATAATAATAATAATGATAATGGCATTACTCAGAAGGTATTTCCACAGAGTGGCTCTTCATCCATCTGGGGGACAGGCAATGGCTTAACGTCCCTGTCCAAGGACATTGTGGCCAAAGAAGGTCACCTAAATATCCAAACCCATGGCCAAGCTGTGAATTTAACCCGGGACCTTCAAGTTAGCAGTCTGCATGAGTCTGAGATCTTATCAACTGAGCTAACATCGTAGATCAAAGCCATCAAAGCCAGTTTCACATCAGTTATCACTTGGCAATGAATTTTCTCGTGCCTGACAGACCACCCCTGGTTGTTCAAGGTTGTTACAGTATACATGTACATGTATGTCGACACTGCAGACCCATAAAAACTGAACCTTAATTAAGTGGGTCTCATTATTAAACATTCATTTATTATAATTAATTTAACTATTTGTACCTTTGTTTTGGACATGAATGAAACATCTTAAAAAAGATTTATTATTGTGACTCTGTAGCTGTAAATTAAACTATGCCCTTAATGTGAATGCTGAGTACTATAGGTGCCAGTTGCAAGAGGGTCAGGGACAATTAGTTTATAGTTTTGTTATTTTTGTTTTCATTTTTTTACGAGGTTGCCAAGGCATACTTGGAGCTATTTGAGCTGCCTGAAATACAAGGAGTTATCTTTTTCCAGACTGTTGTAAATCATGTAAGTGCTGTTAAATATGAATTTGGACTGTAAACTCTTGTAGTGTGTGCTATCACCCATATAATTTATAATTAAGAATATGTACATACACTGTACATGTGTTTCAGGCAGTTTCCCTCAAATGCCAGGGACTTTTGAGATTTGGCTGGTTCATACATTAAATATGTGTTATGGACTTGTTCTGCCTCATTATTATATTTGATGTCATGTGCAGCTGGACAGGTATTATGTGGGCTCTAGGTTCTTGCAAGTTAGTTGACTTGTAATACCCCCCAGGATATTTCAGAGTAGATGTTTGAAGCTTTTGTCTGGTATAGTATCTGTTGTTGGGTCTTGTATAGGCCCTTTGCAGCTTTAGATTACATGTACATGGTGCAAAATTCGCCATACTGGAACACAAAAGAATGTGACAAACTCCAAGACAAAGCTCCATCAACTAGAAAAATGTGATATTACACATTGGGATTTGGTTCATGATAAAGATTATATATGTCCTTTTGATTTTATAACCGTTGAAACCGTTGAAAGATTTTATGTGCAATTTTGAAATCGGCAGCCAACTTACATGTATCAAGTGGATTGGACAGTAATTCTGAGTTCACAATTATTAGATAAATACATGACTGTATGTATTTATGCTAATAAATTATGTATTTATGTAGATTTACCACCATGGAGGGCGAAAGTTACAGAACAGACTGAAAAAACTAACAGCAGACAATAGACAACAGTGTACTGTATTTAGCAATGAGTTCTGCAAGGGTGCCTATATACAGCGAGAGGCTGGGGAACCTGTGGAGAACTGGCAGCAGAGGTAATGAACTTCCAATCTATGTATTTGGGCTTCCCAGCCCTAATATTTCATTTTTTGCAGCACTTGTACTTATTCAAAGAAAATGTTGAACTTTTTCTTAAACAACTGATACTTTGCTCTTCAAATTTAAATAGTCACACAACTTGAAAGTGTCAAATACAGTATATAGAAATGTACTGTCAGGAACACGTAACTGTATGATTATGCTTGTTCAGAGTAATTAATCATTGTGTCTGATATGTTTGCCTGAGCAGCGCATTAGATAAAGAAAGAACACATTAAAATACAGTAGTTTCTGTAGTGTCCCAAGAGACACTAAAAGTTTTCTTAGGTTGATAAAAGTAAGGAGATAAGCATAATCGTCACCCCCTAAAATCAGAGTGGGACCCCCTAAAGCAGTTGTAAGGGGTCCAAGAGAATCTCTACATTTTGTGCTAATGGAAACCTAAACTTTTACTCAGTTTTCTTTTTACCCTAGTCAGACTTGGCATAGGTTCTGATATCCAAACCATGGAATGGTTGGCTAAATCACTGACCATTGGTAATTGATTATAAATAATAATACTGATTAATAGTGATGATATTGATTGCAATTTTGTCTTCACAGGTGTATTTATAATGGAGCACTGTGGTATTACAACCATCTCAGCCAAACTATGCCAATCATTGTATTAACTGACAACGAAGAGGTGTGTCAAACTTGGATAATGCTTATATATATACATATATATACATATATTTGCAGGTGCTACCTGTGGGGCTTTTCAGTTACTTGTTCACAGCAAGTACATGTACATGTATAAGGGTCTTAGCCAGACCGCTATTAGCGGTTCACAATGGTTTCTGTCTGAGACATTAAGTTCCAGCCTGCTATCTGTTGGTCATAATACATGTATGTCAGGAATCTGTCAGGTGTCTGTCAGCCTTCTGTCTGTCATGTATCAGGAATCTGTTTGGTGTCTGTCAGCCACATGTCGGTCATCTGATGAAAACCTGTTTGGTGTCTGTTACAAGCGACAAAAGCAATTGGCTCATTAGGCACATATAACTGTTTTTATTTTCATTTTTTCTCAGCCCATTAACATAACGTTTTGCTACATGTAGCGGCTAATCACAGGGTCATCAACCTGAGTAAAAATATAGTTAATGAAGATGTGCAGACTGGAAAATACACTCTAATCTTAGGATATATTATATGTATATTATTGTACTGGCTACAAATAGGTGTGAAGTCTCAGAGCTCTGAAGAACAGCATTGTTGTTATTTTTTTCTAATTTTACAGATACATGTACAAACACTGCATGAATTAAAAGTGTCTTCATCAGAGCAGTTCCTTGTCAATCATTGTTTCTTGTTTGTTTTCCAGATGGTGAAAAGGTATAGCGACCTTACGGTTGGTCTGTTTGTAATGGACACAGGTGATTACCTTCGCTTATTTTGGCCTGATTCTGCATCAATTCATGAATTGTACAACTCGCTCAGAGAAGTGCTGCAGGAGTCGAAAGCTAAAAGTAAGCAGTTCCATTCTTTGAAGTTTCATTGTTATAAAGCAAGTAGGTGTTACAGTTCTTTTTCATGTATATTTATTCACAGAGACTGGAGAAAGTAAAGTGATGGTTGTTTTGTAAATTTTAATGACTGAGAAACTTGGACTAAAATAAGTCAAGGAAGAGACATGACTCGTTGTTTAATGGCTGGTTTTCCAAATAGCTTTAACCCAAATTTTGGTGATGCAGCCATTTATTTATTTGTATTTTACAGTAACTTATTTACCATCGGGAGTGTCCTTCATTCTTTTCGTTTGTGTCCAGTATTTGATGCATGTCAATTCGGACTTATTTTTTGAACAAATGTAGTCTGTAAGTGTTTCCCAGTCAAATGGAAATGCAATGTGTAGATGCAGTTAACCTTAGCATGATTTCCAAGAGCCTGACACTTATTTTGTTTTCATATTGCTATATTTCTGCTATCTTTTCTTATGTCGAATTCAGAAAACACTAACAAACAAGTGTAGAATTGTCTGTAATTGGTCTAGGATTTAATGGAGCCGAAACCAATTGTAGAATTGCACACATTTTAGGTATCCTACTGATCAGTTACTGATTTACCTTTTATTTCAGCAACATTATAGTTGTGTGAACAGTTTTAATTAGTTTGTCTCGTGTGAATTCATTCATTCAGTGTTACTATATCTACAAAATTCTAAACTTATTCCTGAATGTCTTTTAAACTATCGCTAAGCTTTCGATCACATCTGTGATCTGTGATCTTGTTCACAGCATAGTTTTAATTAGGGCTTATAACCTGCATTTTACGACATTGGTTAGTCTCAGCTCATCTTGTACAAAGACTCTTGGACTAGTGCCGACTTTCTGTCTTATTGCCCTGTCTTCCTGAATAAAATCGAAATCATTACGATTAACCCTGGCTCATTTCGATTGTCAACTTAATCAAGCCATTTATGCAATACCCAAAACAATCATCAAAGACTTACACGTACAGTATGTTTGAGTGCGCGTTATTTGATCGTTAAATGATCTGTCAAATCGTGCAGTGGAATGATCGAATCATCATCAGTTACACAAATTTCCAGGTAGTGATGGTGTGGTGAAAGAGTACACAGAGTACTTACCCCTGGAGGTGTTGGAAGCAGGAATTAAATCAGTGAGTATACGATCGGGGTTTCCAAAGTATTACTTTGTTTGTCTCTTCTTGTGAGGTTTGTCTATTGAATTTTCTTGTTTTGTACTGTATTAGGGACGTTATTTGAAAGGTTGCCTGAATGTCAACAAGCACAATGCTCAAAATGAGGCTGTTGTGCAGCTATCAAGGTAATATTTTTATTGATACGGCATTCTGCAGAAGTGAAATGTTTGTATCATTCAGGTTTTTCTTGCAGTTCACGCTTAGCCTTTAACCTCCGTCCTGTCTTTGGATTGGGCCTCTGTTTCTTTGATTATGATATTCCTCAATGTGATATGTGAGAGGCCACTTCGTCAAACCATTGTCCAAAGTTTTGCAGGCACAGGGTAAAATTACGTGCATTGTTGCAGAAAGTGGGATCAAACTCTAAATCTGCAATATTGCATGCCATGCACCACAGGGGTGGCCACGTGATGAAATTGTTCCATTACATGCATTATTGCAGCAGTGTTGCGTCATGTGACCCTGCCCTACTAGCTACTGTTATGTTTATGATTTTCCGCTTTCAATAAACGTCTTGTTGCATGCTACCTACTGTCTAGTAAGAAGACTGGTATCAACGTGAGCCCTGTGTATATAAAATATAAATTTTACATTACATGAATAAGAAGGCAAAGATACAAATTTAAAATCACCAGATTTTTAAAAACCCTAAAATTTACAAATTTTAAAAAGGTGTGAATAAATAAATAAATAAATAAAATATTAATTAAAATGATTATATACAATACATTCATTATAGTAGAAAGACTTCTTGGCGGCCTCTGTTCTTACTCGTGATAGTATTCCCATGACCAATGCCCTATTGGTGCACACATCTTGTGTTTGTTTTCAGCTCTTTCTCAAAGTTGCAGGTCCTTAATAGTGCTTCGTAATGAGTGCGTCCTTACCACCAGTCATTTTACCCTTTTCCATTAGTACTGGACTTTCAAGTGCGAAAGAGTCTTTGGATTCAGATATTTTGATTAACGGCATGATACACAGGTAAATTTGATGCACTATTTGTTTCCTCCTTGTTACAGAGGATAATATTAGAATAAACTAGTTTTTCTTTCGTACATAAAGCAAAAGGATAACAAAAATAGGAATAACGTCTAGGTTATGGTAATTCCAGCGGGCTACATTGTATGTATTATGTATAATAAACATCAGGAAGGAAAGGTGATCTCAGAAGTGTTAGAAATAAGAACTTGAAACTACAGGTGGTATTCTAAAATGGTTCTCTTGTTCACTCTCAAATATTTAGTTTACCATATGATCCATACGCTACAAACAGTTGAGACGGAGGGTAAGACATTCATGGAAAGAGTTCAGACTGGCTCAGGCCATATGAAGCTTGACTTCAGTCTCAACTAAGAAACCGTGTATACCATCTGTGGCACTTAGCCTTTAATGGATGGCTAATAGTCTGACAATGAAGCTGTTTTACGCTATGAAACATCTTTAAAACCATACACTGATAACGCGTACTCCAAGATAATCACTTTGTTCTATGCAAATGACATGTTTAATTTTGAAGTTGTTCTTATATTCACAGAAACCGTGCAATCCATGGAGATATAGCAGTGGTAGAGGTTTTACCGAAATCTGAGTGGAAAGGCAAAACGGTTGCACTAAAGAGTCACGAGGAAGGTTAGCTTTATCCATCTGAAACCAGTATTTATCTCTCAAAACGCAATACTTGCTCCTGGTTTTGCTAATAAAAGCCAATTAATACAACTCGTAAAAGCGACAGAGTGAGTGAGTGAGTTGTTCTTTTAATTGTCACATCTGCAAGAAGTTTTGTAAATTGGAAGGTGCTGACCAGCATCACGGCTGACATAAGAAGTCTGTTTCAGTGATTTGTAGTCTACCTTTTATGGAGATCCTTATTACAGTGATGCTTCAGGGTTGATTTTATGTGTAAGTTGTTCTACTTATTTTTTGTTTGATCAACATGGTAAGGAAAAAGTAGACCTGTTAAATGATATTTCCAGTTCCGTTTATCATTTAAGCCTGGTTTCCATGTAATCTGGGTCATCTCAACCACCCTTGCACTTTCAAAAAGCGTTTTTGAAACGGTAAAGACGATTGGGACAACCCGTGTGATTGTCGCTTTCCATACTGTAGTTTTGATCACCTGAAAGAGTAGAAGTGTGCAATCATTGGCAAAAATTCCTTGATTCAACAAGTATCATATTAATTATTGTATAGTTTTGGTTTTATCGCCCCCACCGTCCGAGAGTGACTTTCATATGATCTTTTCTGGTCGTTCTAAATCACCCACAACGTCTGCAGTCTGGATAGAACTCATGTCTATACAGGTGATCGCGACCGTACCAATTATTTGGGACTTTTGCTAACCGTCCCAATCACCTTGACAGTGTTTCCATATACAGTTATCATCCTGGTCGCTTCAAGACAATAGACCACTTTGCTAATGCAAATTTTCTCTCGTTCTGGTTCACTCAGGGTTCAAAATGATGTTGCTCGGCCACATTTTGCCTCATTAATTCAACGAAATCTTCACATTTGGAACCCTGAGTAAACTGGAACGAGGGGAAATTAGCATTAGCAAAGTGGTCTGTTTGACATGAACAGTACAATTTGGATGACCCGGACGGTTAGAAGGAGACAAGGCTTTAACTTGACCATTCTTTGTCTTCACATACAATTATAACTGTGCTCAGGAGACCAGGATAGTGAAGAAGAAGAAAGGAGTGGCGTTATGCCAACAGCACGAGTAGTTGGAATTATTCAACGGAACTGGAGAGACTATGTAGCGTGTTTTGTTGAAGATGAGGTTGGTTGAAACGAGATTAAGTAGTGAGAAAGAAAAATTGGTTTGTTAAGTTGGCTGAGAAAACTCGAAACATCTACCTTATTTTCCAATAAAGTCACAATTTGTTTACATTTTTCAAGACTACAGAAGTCTAAAGTCTCCGTACTACAATTTTGGATCTCTACTGACGTGCTGGTCAGTAATATATCTGTAGCACAATGCATGGCAATATACTTTCAAATTATGTTTTACTGTTGCATTGTGGGATTGAAATATCGAAAAATAAAATGTAAACAAAACACTTACTCTTACAACTCTTACAAAACACTGCGATAGGATTTTCTTATTGGACCTATAGCTAAATTGTTCCTATTATCAAATAAGGTTAAAAAAGTGTGACTTTGTATTTGTTTGTGTTGAACAACCTGACAACACATGAAGTGAACGGTTGCTTCAGATTGCTGAAAAAACAGCTAGATTATCGTTACCAGAAAAGTGTAATTAGTCTAACCTGAGCTAGTAAAAGTGGCCCGTTTCCTGGTGTTCTGTGCTTGTGTTTATTATCACCATTCTTGAATCTTAACGTTATCCGCAACCCTGATGCTTAAGAGAACACAGAATAAACTGGCAGGCAGCCACTGGAAGGGTTATCAGTTTTACATAATTCACTCCGTTTCGGATTGTGTGCTGTTATAGAAATCAGAAGATCATTCATAACTTTCACCTTAAGGAATTGACTTGTTGATTTAGTTTGCTCGTTATTCATTTCCATTTTTAGGAAATCCAAGGTCAAAGAAAAGGAGGACAAAGGGTAAAACAATGATGATGATGATGATAATAATAATAATAATAATAATATCTAATGGTTTATTGGTAACATATCCACAGAGTAGCTCTTCATTTACCATAACTATAAACTATCTATGAACTTATATTAAAATTTTAACAACTTAGGTATCGAAATGTATAATAAAATGATTACCGAATTAAAAAATCTATTTTCTATTAAACTATTATGAAGTCTAATTAAATTATGAAATACACCAGATCAATAAACAAGATGTTAGCTGGCCGTGTTCACAATGAAACTAGCAAAGCACTTGACTACTGGGTTCATATTGGTTTAACTAATCTCCTCGGAACAGGCGGCAGGTGGTTAACAGTTTAAGTTACTCTTAGGGATCCAAAACTGATACATTTTTACAGAAATGATTTTAGTTTGGATCTTTAAGATCTTGCATGGTATAGAAATCGAATTCCACGTCGTTTGGCTTCCTTGTGCATTAATTGGTAAACGTATATTGCTGTTTACATTTTCAAATAAGTCCATATATTTGTGTTTTGTAATGGAATGCTTAATTGAAAACAATTCATAGCTAATTCATCGTACTGCATGTGGTTAAAGGAGAAAAAAGCCGATAGTGAAGCTTCAAATGTTATGGAGATTTTGTGCTGAAAACTTTTTAAAGTGGTTGAACTAACGAGTTCAAGAAAGACCAAAGTAATATTTGGTGAAAAATTGTATTTCTAATAAACACATACGAATACTTTCTTTTCAGTGTTAAGGCCGGTTCAAACTGTTCAAACATCATCCAGTATCGCTATACAGTTAACATTTTAGCTTCGGGAGAGAGACGTGATATAATGTGGAATCACCGGCTCAGAATGAA
>JANSTQ010159370.1:0-10967 GCA_026167885.1 Bergia puertoricense
AACTCTCCCCGACCAACATTTTTGTTTGGCTTGCGGCAGAATCGATGGCTTCTGGGAAAAATCATGGTCAAAGTTTGGATAGCCTTATTGGCCTTATTATGTATTTCTACACTTAGTGTTTGTTGAAGCACCGTTTAACATCAATACTACGCGTGTGCATAGGCATATGCTTGTACAGAGTTTCTTCCATAACCCTTTGTTTCTGCTACAGGACAGATAATATGTATAGGCTAAGATAAGTTTGCTTCAAGACTCTGCTACCACATGACTCTGACTTTGGAAAAACAACTCATCCATAAACCAACCTTTTTCTTTGGATTAAGCTGAGTATCTGGCTCTCCTGGATAATCGTCAAATATAATCCTGTCACCAACGTTACTGCCAGGGGGAGGGTCCAGCACTTCTGTCTTCTCAGGTGTCACAGCACACATCACCATGGCCTGTGACACAACACCTCGCATTCTAAAGATTCAAGGACAACAAATAACTTATGTTCCCATTGAGTCCAGGGACTAAGACACATGTCCATGTAATTTACTAACAGCCAGTCCAAAGTGTGTTGTACAAAGTGTCATGATTTTTAAAAACAAATAACCTCCTCAACATTTTGTTTAATGACTTCATAGATGAATGAAAAAACTTGGTGTGTTTTGTGACAAAGAGCAACACGGCATGATATAATTATCACGATGATAGCTTTGAATCTCTTACTTGACTGGTTTAAGGTTGCACATCATGACTACCATTCTGTTCTGTAGGAAGAAAAAAGCATTTTCAGGTGCAGTTATAAAGAAAGTCAAAATAAACCAACACCCAGAATATGTTGTTCAAGATTTGAAGTTGTGATCACAAAATCATCTTCACAGGTCCAGCTGTACATGTAAACACAATCCTTGTACAGTACTTTTTTACTAGTAACAGGACCACATGTACATACAGTCACGCAGTGTTTCACTCATGTTATTGTTTCTGTCTTATTAGGGGATATGCATGTAAGATGAGAAACTATGTGTTTTTACAAATTTAATTACCGTTAATAAGCAAACATTTGACATCTCCCCCCCTTGAGCAACAAAAATTACTTGAGAGCTTCCCTCTTACTAGGTACAATGGCTAAACACTTTTCTCCTACATTATTTTGAATTTTGAAGATCTGCCAGTTTGACCTCCATCCCATAACTTAATTCTTTTTTGATAATGATCAGATCAAAGTGCAAAACCTTCATTTAAGTAATGTAAACATTACTTAACATCAAAATTCCGCAATTAAAACTACTTGGAAATTTTTCTAATTCAAATAAAATTTCCTTGTAAAGTTATTTTGTCTACATGTAACTCTAGCTAAAAAATGTAAATATAATATTTATTATTATTATTATTATTATTATTATTATTATTACTACATGAGTGCGTGTACATGTACATGTAATTAATTAATTAGGATTAATTTAATTGTGCCAAAACCAACTGTAGAACTGCACACATTTTAGACATCGTACTTATGAAAAGTTACTGATTTGCGTTTTATTCAAAAACACTTCTGATCAGTTGTCTGACTGTACAGTTTCAATTCAGAGATTTTAAACTTTGAAGGAAAAGCATGTAGTACCGTCCATGTACATGTAATATTGGACAAGAAATTTGAGTATATGAACTAATTTTGACTGGTTTGCTTCCATACATTATAAGCAGGGCATCTGATAAAGTTCGATGAAAAATAGGAAATTATGCAGCATCACGATCACAGGGGCTTATTATGCACGGCAAATTGTGTGATTTTTTTAGCTTAAATTTAAAGTTGTTATACTGGGTCTTAGGGTTGAAATCTCTATCCTGCACTGTTAAAAAAACATTTTGCACACAGAGGAGCAACAGAAGAATGTAACCTCAATTTTATTAAATATTCTAACTTGATGAATGTCAGAGATTGTAACCTTTTTATTGCCTCCTATTGTGCTCTTAGTACAAATTATGCCGGGGTGTGAGGAAATTTGCGAATTATGTGATTTTGGGTCGATTGTGCAGGATTGCACCACTGCATAATATCAGAGGCCCTGACTAAGACACATGTAAAACACTGCTAACAAACCAATATACTGTCTTATTGTAATATTGCTATGACTGGGGTTGTGGTTAGAACAATACCTGAAGCTGTTCTATAGGAATATTCTTCACCAACCCACTGCAGACAGTTCTTGGACCAGCCTCTTCACCAATATCCACTATGGTTAAAATTAATGCAAGTCGAGGTAAATACATCCATGTCGGTACCAAGGTTATATTAAACGTGCATGGCTGAAATAAGCAGTTTATAGTATACATGTAGTCTACACAAAGAATTTGGAAAATGTTTAAAAATGACGTTCTATTATTTTAAGTCTTTTTCTTTAATGTGAAGGCATTTTTGAGTCATTCTGTAAAAAATCTAGTACACTAGTTTTTTGAAATTGCATTCTCAAGTATAAAATCTCAATTAAGTTTTGGAAAGTTGGGGAGGTTCACATTTTATTAAGGATATGATTGAGAATTCAAGCAGTACAGTCTGCTCACAGATCTTGAAAATTAATGTAACAGTTGTTAAAAATTATTCCCTCCGAATTTTTTGAATGTTTAGTTGAGTTTTTATGAAAAGTCCTAATCAAAATAAAAATTTACATGTATCTTAAATTACATCTTTAACTGAAACACTCTACTTATTGTTTTTAGTAAAATTTTATGGGGGAAGAGCCAATCTGACAGTGGAACTGATAATATTAAACAAATCATTATTATTATTATTATTATTTAATTTATAATAATATGGAAGGATGGGGAGTGGGAGGGTATTCATAAAAACAACCTTAAGTATAGATCTGTTCAAAATACAATTGCAGAAACCAATTTAAAATAGTTTACTTGAATACTTATCCCTACCTTCTTCAACATACAGGGTATCTGCATCAGGATGCAACTTGATAGACAAAATTTTTCCAACCCGAAAATCCAATCTTGAAACATCTACAGCCTTTGCTCCAGCTGGTGCCTCTGAATAAATGTTGAAAACAATAAATCAAATTATAAAACTGAAAAAGCTGGCAGAGCTTAGGAAAACCTACGCACAGTTGAAATTAAGCCGACATAATTATATATGGAAGGAGAGGGACACTGAATTTGAAGAGATGAGCTTGGTAAGTCAAGGAGTGCTTTTTTTAAAATCAAATTTATAGACCAAGATTTCTAAGGCTCAATACAGTTTTTGCCTACAGCAATACTTTCTTATAATTATATTTGTTGTTTTCAAAAACAAGTTACTCCAAAAGTATTAATCTATGTCAACAAGTCATGCTCATATCTTGGTAAACTTGTACTAACAGTGCAAAAATTTTTATGCTTTTTTTATTTATTGACAATTTTTGTTTTAATATTGAAAAGGATTTACATGTATTCACCATCTATTATGCCAGTGGCACAAAATGTAAATGACATCACTCTGTAAGTCTGCCTAATATGTTAAACTTTGTAACAGATAAGCCACTCTCCAGTGAGTTGCAGTTCTATGACTGCCCAGCTAGATGACCAAAGTTCTCACCTTTCTGTGTATTTTCCTTTGGTTTCTTTTCTTTCTTCTCCTTCTTTTTCTGGGGCTTAGCATTAGTTGATGCAGCTGCCCCCTCTGACTGAGTGGGTGGGGCACTTGGAGCTGGTGTAGAAGCTGATGCAGCTGAAATACTGGTAGGCTTCGCTACTTCATCAATCTTTTTAGTTGGGAGGGGAACTTGGGCCACTGAATAAAAATCATAATGCACAAATAATAAGAAAAGAACAAAAAGAACAAAATCATGTTCTACTAAAACTATTTGCATTGTTTTGACAGGGTCATGTTTCAAACAAAAAAATCTGAAAGCATCTAAGAAAATAGAGGAAAGAGTGGACAGCTGTTAGTAAAGTTGGGGCTTACAAAAAATAATGTTAAGCAAGCTGTCAAATTTTACACCTCAGGTGTCTAAATTTTTTTACAGATGGCTCATACAAAATTCATAGTTTTCTTCTTGATGTTTGTTTTAAAACAGTCACATTAAATGAATCCAACTGGCATTTCAACGCATCCAAAACATCTTAATGTAAAATCCTACTGATATCAGCAGCTGAATGTTTGTTCACTAGCTTACACTGACTTGTCAACAGTAAAAGTTAACTTCTACTTTCTTTTCATTTCAGACTTAAACTTCAGGTTTTGTTTGTACATGTACAGTACCCCTAGAACAAATGCTGCAAGTTTCATTTCCTTCTGATAAATCAAACATTTATTGTGTTAATAAATTCTCGTGCCAGTTTTGATGAACACCCTACAACATGCTTTAAAATCTCAGTAGCCCCTCAACTGCTTTCCCCCATTTTTTCTTTCTACACTGCCATTATTGATTATTCAGTCTGCCTCAGTTTTATTTATTTTGATTGACATATGATCAGTTTCTGTCTGATTGAGAACCAATTTTTCAAAAATTATTTTGTATCTCTTCATGAGTTTTCTATACTCAAGGCCTCATAAGCCTTCACATACATGTACATGTAGCTACTCCATTGTTTTAACTTGTTGCTCCTTTCTATTTCAATCCGCAAATAGAAACCTGATGCTCTGATTTTCAAATTATGGCTGTAGGCCTACAGTTGGTATAACGTAATATTTTCATAAGCAGATTTTCAACTACTAACTTCCATTTCGGATTTCCCAGTACGTAAGCTCACTCTTCAATTTTGCGGCTTCTTGACGCAGTTTTTCATTTTCTTTTGCAAGTGAAGCAATTTGTTCCTGTAAAAGTAATTTACATGTAGGAATGTTACAAAATCATGCAGCCTGAGTGTTTACAAACACCCTACTGCATGGTTTTACATACATGTAGGTCTATCAGTCTGTAAATGGGTATAGCAATTAATCACAAAGTTTAGTCTTGGACTGGGTGATTTCAGATGTTTAGTCTGGGAAAGAAGTTTTCTTTATAATAATAATAACAATAATTTAATAATAATAATAATAATAATAATAATAATAATATTAATGGTGCTACCCAGACTGCATTTCCAGAGTGGCTCTTGAAACACCAACTGGGGTGACAGTGGTTTAACCCCCCTGTGGTGAAAGGTCACATGAATATTTAACTCTATTGCCAAGCTGAGAACCAAATCTTGGACTTTCAAGTTAGCTGTCCTAGATCTTACCAACTGAGCTAATATCGCACATGCAAAATTCTAAAATTTTAGAGTTTAACCCCGGCCCCCATCCCCTGGGACAAAACTACATTATAGAGTGTTGTGTCAGGATCAGGGCAGCTGGACAAGAGGAGCTGCTAAGTTGAGAAAAACTATAATTATAGAAGTTATTAATAAGCAACTGATCTTGAATCCAAATAGATTTAAGATTATTATCACTGAACATTTTGAGTGTTGAGGATTCTATTTTGCACTCTGAAGTTTGTTTAGACCTGCTGTCAGTCAATCCTATTAAACGTTTCAAATATAACTGTCTGCCGTTTCCAGCAGATAGGACAGCAGTTTTCACACCATAATGCATAAATGTCTGTAGATCTGTGAATCATGATTGATTATTCCCTTCAGACACACAAATGGAAATTATGTTCTGTTTTATTGACTGTATCCTAAAATAAACTTCACAGCACTGCAAATAGTGATAAGGATCCTCTCCTAAATAAAACATCCATGTTTTAGTCAATGGCCCTTTCTTCTTTTGGGGTGTGAGAAAAAAAAATAATTTAAGGCTTATGCACCTATACAGGTCAGTGTTAAGCTTTAGGGAGGGGGAGGGGGACATAGGTGGGACATTTGAACTCAGTCAAGAACTTCTGTCCAAGTTCCCCACCCATGGATGGTCAAATGCTAATGGTCAAAAAATGAGGGATGTATCCATTGTAAAAACTTGTCTGAAAGTCTATTAACCCTTTCAGCCCCAGGCAGTTTATCAGCATGTAAATTCTCCTTATATTATCCACACAAAATAAGTTGTTTGGTAATGAGAATAAAGCAAATGATCATACAAAGCAATTTGTCTAGGATGAAAAACAAAATTCTCTCAACCTGCTTACAAGGAAACTATAGAGGCAGTTTAGAAGAATTCAGCAATACGTCACATGGCGTGTTTGGGGCCGAGAGGGTTAAGATGTTCAAATATACCCACCTTGGGCAGTTAATTACTATCAAATCCCTCACTTATGAAAGGCCTCCCCCCAGGCTTTACATACAATGGATGTTGAGGGAAGGGGGGGGGGGATGTCTCAATGGTTGAGGTGAAAATCAGTTGATATATAAGTAACTTAAAATATGTGCAAGTTTCTTCAAAAAGGTTGTCTGAGAAGACAGGACGTCAACGAAGAATAATAGCAGTCATAACAAGTTCCACTGTTTATACAACTATAATAATCGAATTGTAATACAAATCTGGATGCTGTATAGTGTATTGCGGCTTCGCGATTGCATTTTCACTGTAAACAAAATGAAAAACATGAAATGGAAGTTAGGAGAGGAGGGAGGGAATCAGTCTATAACGTCCACTGGACATTTCATATTAAGCGTTTATAAACCGACGGCCCCTTATTAAAGACTCCTTATCATGCAACCCAGAGTATTAAACCGAGAAAAGAGGACTGGCAGGAGGAAGGAAAGGTAAATTACTTTCCCAGTCTAGAAAGAAACAAACTGATCTTACCTTCACTCCCGGTGCTTCTTTTTGAGCTGTGGAATAGTACAAAAACGAACAGATGTTCAAATCGAGTGAAACTCAAACACAAAATTGAAAACATCCTGATCCTCATTACCTGCAACTTTCTGTAAGTACTGAAGGTGAACTTTCAGAACTTCAATAGTTTCTTCTGCTTCTTTAGCTCGCCTTTCTGCCTCTGCCATATCGTTATCACCTACTCCCATAGCAAAAGTAGCTCTCTGTAGAGATCGAAAGCCTGTTCTACCAAAACTAATACCAGAAAATCTGTAAAATCGAAACGGAAGCATTCACCAGCGCCAAGGTTTTCACGTGTAAAAAAGCGCCCGCATTGAAACACCGCAGCGGTACCACTAGTGCCAGTCTATCATTCAAAAATAGACACGTGTGCTTTGGACAGCCTGGCATAAAAGAGCTTTTATTTTTATACAGACTTACAGTGTAACTTATTTAAAACTTGTTCTTGTTTCAATTTAGAGCGTAGATATAATGAGAGACATATTGAGATTTATGAGTTTAGTAGGTAAATTGAAGACCACAAAGCGAACAGGATGGGTCTATCGAGATGTCCAGTCTCCTGAAAGCGTCTCTGACCATATGTACAGAATGGCGATGTTTAGCTTTCTGTTGGCTGATCAGAAGGACGATATTCCTCTCGACAAAGATCGTTGTATAAAGTTAGCTCTAGTTCACGATCTAGCAGAATGTATTGTTGGTAAGTGATTTGTTTTCGTGTGTTTCCTCTAGTTCTTGTCAGATGTTACTGTCACTTAAAGTATAATCTGTGAACTTAGGTTATTTATTAAATGTATTAGTCAATTCTTCAAATATAGCCATTATTCGAATGCGAGGTCTTTTGAAAGAGATACAAAATTCGAATTCCATCGGAAAGTATTCGCAACAGAAAAACTTTCAGTCAATTTTATAATGGCAAAAGTTAAATGTCAAAGTGGTTCTTTCTTTCCAGAAAATATCCAAAAGATATCTTACTCCTGAAACGCACGAGAGCTGATAAACAATTAATTATTTCTACTAAATTCCAGCAAAAACTCGCTTGTCGCTGAAAAACTTTCCTCTTTGCACTTTAGTCGTATGCAGCAGTCGAACATAAAACAATAAAATGAAAGAGCATCTCTGACTGTGAATTCGTTCCTTCTGTTTCTGTTTTCTGTGCTTTATTTGATAATATTTCTAATTTTTATACTGTCTTGTAAGTATTATTCGTTATTTGAGAGCATCTGATTCCTCGAATATGATACACGCATGTGTTTCAATGCCGAATTGTGTTGCTCCTAATCTTCAAATTTTATGGAAACATCAATTGTTTTAATTAATATGATAAGTACATGTAGATTTGGCTGAAATGTATTTATGTACAAATATATTTTCACCCAAAGTGATTTGGCCGGAAACTTTGATCTTCAAGGGCTCCAAACATCAAAAGTGGGGGTGCAGCTTCGAAAGAAGCTTAAAGCTGCCATATTGGAAAACCGAAGCTCCTAAACAGCTGGAAAAAGATTGTATTTGTTGTAAACACAAGCAGTGAAGAGAACATCAAACTTTTAAAAACTGTAAAAACAACAACAGACAAGGGAAAAACTGTAAAACCGTAACTGAAATTGTCCAGCCAAAATTTAGAGGCGAGTACGAAATGTTTTTTTTATCACATTTGAGTACATTTACTGCATTTGATTAATTTTGAGCAAAACTATAATTCCACCTACTGTACATGTACATTTTCTTTCAAATGTGTGACAGCTGGAAGGCCAAAACACAGTTTTGAGATAGACACTGCTAAAGTTCAAGTTTTGATCCAGTGAAACTTACATGATCATTTCTTCCTTGCCAGAAAATAAAACTAATGTTCAAAAATTTGTTACTGCATTCGATTTATGACTGTACTTCAGATAATTATGTTAAATGACTTCTTGTTCAAAATGTCAAGTCCAGGCCTGAGATGAATGCCCACTTACTGTACTTGTTTGCAGTGGATTTTCTGTGACAAATTTCAAAGTAAAAAAAAATAAAAATTTGGTTGCAAATATGAACTAATTAACAGCTTACTGTACAGTACCTGATTGCAAGTAGAGGATTTATAGGTAGGTTGGAGGTTTTGGTTGAACAACTGGAGAACTGGAGATTGAGTCCAAGAGCTGGAGACGTGGCATCTATGTATGCAGATATGGAATGTTAAAAAATAAAGAATATTAAAGAATATAAAATGTCCTGAAGGAAAACTAGTTTAATATATGTATATTAAGTATATGAAATCGTGTGTGTTTGTCAAAAACAATAGAGCCCTGGTACTAAAAGGCATGTTTACATGTAGCAAACTTGGTTCTTACATGATCAGAACCCTTGGACATTGAACAGTTGGCCAATATAATTTCTTGCTTCAGTGTTAAAAGTTGATTGCCAGAACTGATATAGCTACAATGTACTGTATTACACTACATGTATCTCAACTCTGAGGTGAGACTTCTTGAAACTCACTGAAAGTTTACAAAATATGATTTTCAGGAGACATTGCACCTGCTGACGGGGTCAGTGATGAAGAGAAACTTCGCCAAGAAAAGGAGGCTGTGGAACACATGACAACCTTAATAGGAAAAGACACTGGCTGTGAAATTATGGAACTGTGGAAAGAGTACACTGAAAGGAAGACACCTGAGGCGAAATTTGTGAAGGATTTGGACAAATTTGAGATGATTTTACAGGCTTACGAATATGAAAAATTGGAGGGAAATGTAGGGAGGCTTCAGGAATTCTTTGAATCAACAAAAGGAAAATTCCAACATCCATTAGTAATTAAATGGGTTGAAGAACTATATAAACAGAGACAAGAGCAAAGTTAACCCTTGTTCTGCTCGACAAGGAATCGGTTTTTTAGCATTTTGATATAGTCTTGGTTTACTTTCTTGTGATTTAAAACCGAACTTTCTAATCTGTTGTTTTCATATATATATGTATACACAGGGAGTTGGTTTCAAGTGTTGTAAATGACTGAATCAAGTCATCTGGCTGAAACGTTTTATAATAAAGTTTTAATGATCATCTGATGAAGAGTTTGGGAGTGTCTCCTTTTTAAATTGATATATCTCACGAACGTTAAAACTCTAGCAAACTGCAATTCAGAATTCTTTTCTAAAAATTTTTTAAGAAACCCCAGTAAGTGCCATTTTTAGAATTGCATTTTCACTGAAAATTGTGAATAAGTTATTCTACACCGCATCTTGTTCTTCAAAAAGTGTTTAATAATGCTCTTATATCACTTTTGCCACCTACATGTAAGAACCTGGAGTACACTCTTTTTTTTGTAAGATCCTTTTTTTATAGGAACGTTGAGGCTGAAAAAAAGTCCCAAAATTTAAGAACATGTGAAGAACAACGCTGAGGCTGGGGATACGTAGAGAATATTTATTTTACGAACTGAATTCAGTGGAGATAGTGTGTTGTTTTAAAACTGTAAATTACATGATTGTACATGTATTAAAGATTTCACAACAAAGTTGTAAATTTTTTAACTTTTTTGTGAAATCTTTCTTTCTTTGTTAGTACATGTATTTCTTTCAGCCAGGTTGGTGAGGTTAGGTATTAACTTGGTGCAGTATCGAGCCAGGGTTGCTAATTGATAATTAAAGCGCAGTTAAACTGATTGTTACGGTGTACAGTAGAACCCGATAACTCGAACTCCCCACCAACTGGAACTACAGTAAATTCAATTTCCCTTGGATTTGACCCTATTTTTTCACTCATTTACTATCAGATAACTCGATCTTGGTTAACTCGAACTCCCCGCTAACTCGGACGAAATTCATTTTCCCTTGGCCTAAATTTACCCCGATAACTTGAACTTGGTTCCTGTAATGTTGCTCAGCTTACCAAAATAACATCTGTAAAAAGTGTTTGAGTTGCCAGTTGTGAAACAACTTGATTTTAATTGGTAGGTGCAATGTACACAATGCGTAAGCACTAAATCCAGTCACTTTCGACAGTTAACACATTACACTAAGGGCCTGTTTACATGGAGGTGTTCATATAATCTCTTTTTTTCTTGATCACGTTTACATGAGAGGTGGGGTACCCACCGAGGCGGGTTACCCGTTCAGTCAGGGCGGGTAACCCGCCTAGGTGGGGTGAGGTTTTATAACTATTTTCTCATGTAAATGCTCAAGGTGGGTTAACTCGCCCAGCCGGGGTGAGGTAACAGAGAATTTTGGAGGTTCATATTACAGTAACCAAGCTCGCCAAGATCTAA
>JANSTQ010159381.1:0-10964 GCA_026167885.1 Bergia puertoricense
CATACTTGCCTTGACAAGGGCCGGTGCATTAGTCCGTGACCAAGATTTTTGCTTGTCGATTTCCAGCAATTTTGCAGTGAAAAAAGGAAATTTCTCGCATACACTAACATGCTTACAGACGTGAAGTAGTTAGGATTGAGGTAGGTATAATAAAACACTTTAAAGAGACGAATAAAGGATAGAAATCGATAAAATTTCAAGAGCTAAATTTATGCAGCCACTCTCGGGCGCAATACAATGCTAAATATCTTCATAGCATTGCTCTTTTTATTTTTTCCAATTTATGCTAAATATCTTCATAGCATTGCTCTTTTTATTTTTTCCAATTTATGCTAAATATCTTCATAGCATTGCTCTTTTTATTTTTTCCAATTTATGCCAAATAATCTTCATAGCATTGCTCTTTCTATTTTTCCAATTGATGCTAAATATCTTCATAGCATTGCTCTTTTTATTGTTCCAATTGATGCTAAATATCTTCATAGTATTGCTCTTTTTATTTTTCCAATTGATGCTAAATATCTTCATAGCATTGCTCTTTTTATTTTTTTGTTCAGCTAGCCCAATTGTTTCCTCGGCCGTAATTTTGCTCAAGAAACAAACAAAATTTTGATGACACCTGCTAACTTGCTCTTCGCAACCATACTAATTCGTCGTACCATGATTACCCTAGCTTTGTATTTAAGGGATTTACACCAAAGCTTGGGTCTAATCGATAAAACTGCAAATTGAACAGAACATGTACGGTGTCCCACGGGAATCACATCACATTTTTGTTGCATGCTTGAAAGAATGTTTTAAAACTTGACATTTTACAAAAACCTTGATTCTTTGAAATGAAAACTTAATTCTTTGAAATAAAAACTAGATTCTTTTCGTTTCGAAGAATCAGGTTTTATCTTAGAGAATTAGGTCTTACTTCAAAGAATCAAGTTTTCATTTCAGAGAATGAAGTTTTCGTTTTAAAGAATTAAGTTTTTATTTCAAAGAATGAAGTTTTCGTTAACTTTCAAAGAATTTAGTTTTTATTTCAAAGAATCATGTTTTCATTTAGAGAATCAACACAAATTTACAGATCCAGTATTTCAAAAATATCTAAATACTTTGAGATATTACAAACCGATTTTTTGCAATTTATCCATGCTCATAACAGCGATTTGTAAAATGGCGTTCATGTGCAGTTGATACTACTTCAATCGGATATAAGGCGTTCAAGTTAGAACGGAAGAAGGAATTGGACTTTTGCTGGAAAGGCGAGTTAAAATGAATTTCTACGACACAGTAAATTATGACAAGTTATGATTTATAGAGAAAAAAAGAGTAATTTTAACACCCATTAAATGACCATTTGTTTTTATTTGCCTTTTTTCAACCGAAGACCACTCTGTTGCCAGTATTTCGGAAAGACATAATTGATCATTTCCACCATACGCGGCTAATTAAGGAAGTAGCCTGTGCGACAGACTGACGTGGTTTCATTCTAAGAACAACATACAGTACGCCGTTTTGGAATTTTCAGAAAAAAATAATACCGGTATAAAAACTTCAATCTGTTTTACTCTCACCCAGCCAGAAATTTTAGTCCAGTTCGGTTCTAAAGTTGCATTTTCTCTGGTGTGAACAATCAAAAAAAAAATTTTAATCCGCGCTCGCTGGAAAAAAATCTCCAAACTGCTTGCAATCACCAACGCCAAATTACTCCCTCCTCAGCCGCGTGTGGTTGAAATGGTCAGTAATGCCTTTCACAAAAACTGGCAACAAAGTCGGCTTCACCGAAAAAAGGCAAATGAAAAGAAATGGTCATTTTCTCTTTTCTCTAAAAAGTATATCTTCTCAGAACTTACTGTGACGTAATAATTTACTTTAAAAGATCCAATTCATTCTTTCCGTTCTAACTTGAACGCCGTTTATGCGATTGAAGTAGTATCAACTGCACCTGAAAGCCAAAATAAATGTTTTTGATATGAGCATAGAAAAGGTCCTGTTTATTTGAATATATATCTATTACAAAATTGGCTGTCAAGTAAGGACATTTCCACAGTTTAAATCTGAACAAAATTAAAATATGGCTCCAATCTAACAGCAACAGACAGTAAAACAGTTTGAAAGTTTCAGAAAAATGGTGTTCTTTTAAAAATAATACCGTTATAAAAATTTCATTCTGTTTAATTTTAACACAGTCTGTAATTTTCATTCATTTCGGTTCTAGACTTGCATTGTTTCTGGTATAAACAATCAAAACGCATTTTAAATCCGCACGCGCTGGAATCAAGTGCAAAATAAATGTCTTTGATATTATAATGGAAAGGTCCTGTTTATTTTAATATTATTACAAAATTGGCTGTCAAGTAAGGACATTTCCACACTTTGAATCTGATTAAAGTTAATGGAAGGGGCTAAGAGCCAACTCATTCATATTTGGGCTGTATTTTCTATGATCATGCATTTAGTAAATCTAATATCGTAATGCTGTAATAAAGAAACTGAGAGTGTTAATGCTAAACAAAACTGTTGAATTTCAATAATGTAGAATACTTAAACTTGATTATGTGAACTTGAACAAATATAGATAGAGACAAATGGATTTAAATACCCGGTTAGGAGAAGTTGCAAACTGACCGAAAGTGGATTTCTCTGATTTTATAATCACAGTAAGAAAGAGCTGTTTACATTTTTGTTATAACTTTTGATAACTAACTTCAATTTGTCTATTAATCATGTGCAGAAATTGTTGTGTTGACTGTATCACAATTTCATGGAGATTTTTCAGACTGGTCGGCAGATGTAGTGCCAAACGAAATACCAGACTGACTTGTCCCCTATAACACCATTGTTCGCAGCCCACTCAACCAGTTGGCCTGGGGTACCCATTCTATGTGATCTGCCCCTTAGAATGGTTCTATTGGTTGCTATTTTTTAAAACAATAATAAAATACGCCACACGCCTTTGACTTAGATTGATGCTTAGATCATAGGTATTTTCAAAAATGAAATAGGGTTATGGAAATACACACTTTATTGCAATTTTTGTAGCTGTCATAATACTTGCTGTCACCTTATAATTATATTCCATGTGTAGTTAAATTTAATCATGAAAAAGAGTTTGATAAATATTCTATAGTTAACATGATAATACCTATTACAACTAAGAGACCGATAATGTATGCATACGCAAATCAAAGTAGATATTCAATGCATTATGGAACATCGGCATTTATTTAAAAGTTGAGATTTTTTCTTGGAATGCATTATCAGTGAGTGTAATGGAAATGTGAGATTCCAGACAATTAATGATAGTTTACGTCCAGTTGATCTATTCATATTCATGATGCAAGGTACACGTGCATTCAATTAAATACAAGTCAGTACAAATTCTGAGTAGTGGGGATTCATGTTTTAAAACTTCTCTTGTCAAAGAGGAGGTACATGTACAGTAAACACTCCTCTTTCTTGAAGCTTGGTTGGAACTCAGTACTGAGGTCTTTTCTGGAGATATTATTAGTCTTTTTATCTCGTTACCTTCTTTGTGGCCACTGCTTCCAAGCACATGCTCCATACCATTTAATTCCCATATTACCAACATGCATTAATGTTGAGTGGCAAACTATCAGTCAGTATTGTTGAACTGCTAATGTTTTTGTTCATTTCTTTTCTGAAGAAGCACTGCACAACAGTTTCTTGTGTTGTTAGTATGGTAATCGAATCAACATGGAAATGTAAGATCCCAGGCCATAATGGTTCACTTCCAGTTGATATATTGAAGCTGATTTCCCATTTTATATGATGAATGGGGCATGTGCGTTCAATGTAACACAAGTCAGGACAACTTTTCAGCAGTAGCAGTCAACCAACATGAAGCACAATCAACATGATTGGGAAATCAGTGCTGATTTCTTTTGTCAGTGTGGAGGTAAACTATACACTTTTCTTTAAGGATGCTTGGTGGGATCAAGAGATATTATTAGTCTTTCTTCAGGTACCATCTTTATGACCACAACTTCCATAGACAAGTTCCAAACGATTTGATCATAACCAATATGTATTACTGTTGAGAGATAAACTGCCAGTTTGTTGTTGAATTACTAATGCCTTTTGTTCATTGCTTTTGCAAAATTGTTACTATGAACAACTATCAACTTGAACTTCATGTTTGCTATCCTCAAGCTTGTATACGTGTACTGTATACCTGAAATGGAAGAGCCGGAGACGTGCGTTACAGTACAGTGAAAACAACGAACGAAAATTACCAGCATAAAAGGAGAATTTTGAAGTTCGTAACATTGTCTATGACTGATTTGATATTACTGAAAACCGTTTCAAGTTTCAAGCTGGGTTTATTTCGTGATTGTTTCGTGGTTTGTGTAGCAGATTTGTATAGCAGTTATGTACGCAGCGAGCCTCAAATCTGATCAAAACCTGAGCTCCAGTAAAGGTTTTAGTGTGACTATATTGGCCGCTTTGATTTATTGATGTGTGGGCTGTATGCTCTGGAGCTGTAAAGCAATGAAAGTACAATAAAGCAATGGTTACTAACCGAAAAGAAAGCGAAAAAGGGCGACGAATCTCCTTTTTACACATTCGCTTTGCAAGATGGCTGCCTCCACGGACAATTTAAATCTCCACGGACACAACTCCGCACTGCAATATCTCATTCATTGCGCATGCGCGCATAAGATGACTGACCCCGTTAAGACACTTTTTAGTGCATTACAGACACTATACTTTTAACCTTGAAATTTTAAAACAAACAGGTATAAAATAAAGTTTCCTGGATATAATGTTAAAAGGCAGCATTATAAAATTCATTTTGTTTGAACTTACATCATAACTGAAGCATCGTTTTTCGTTGTTATCGTCTTATCTTCTGTAATACAATTCTTAATGGCACTTGTTTTTCACGCGTTTCGTTCAGTAAGACGACATCAGACCCAGTCTCCTGCTCAGTTGACACACATTTGTCACACAATCTAATTGAGACACTGATGACCACCGCTCTCCTTCATCGTGATGTTTTGTTTTGGGGAAATGAAAATGTAAATTTTACGAGATTCAACTGGGATCTAGCATAATCTAGGACATTTTTTATTATAGAGAGAATTCAACCCTCGGTAAGTTTGAACGATCGTTGCGCAATAGCAGTTCTGCACAGAGGAAGGTTTAAATGATCTCTTTGTCTAGTATTGTGATTGTGCACGTCTGATCTCTTCCTGATGTTACTACTTAAATAAAGCGGGGCAATGCCGTTTATTATTTTGTACATTTGCGTAGCGTCGCGTACTAACAGCTGATCTGTGACAGAAGGCCATCCTAGATCCTGCAAGACTGGTTAACACACGAGCAGCAACTTCTGCACATTCTGCTTGGAAGTGCCTGCCCAGACAGTTGAACAATAAAGCATTTTGATAAAGACAAGAGAATTTAAGATAGTTAATAGTACAGGTTCGGAAAATAGATGCTTAACCCTACTTATCTGACATAACGTTGATAGAAGAGTCAAAGTCAAAGTGGTTATGTGGTCATTAAAAGTAAGGTTAGAGTCCGTTTTAATGCCTAAATCTTTAACTGATGATACCGGAATAAGTTCTTGGCGAAGGAAGGGTATTTTAGCGTCCGATGCTTGGCTTTGAAGCTGCCTTGTTCCGAACACAATAAATTTAGTTTTACTCGGGTTAATCAGCAACTGATTCGAGCAGCACCAACTAGCGATGAGATGAAAGTGTTCTGTGATTTTGGCAAGACAGGTGTCGATGTCCTTGGACGAGAAAGACAGATAAACCTTTGTATCGTCAACAAAGGACTCTATGCTACAAGACTTGACTACAGAAGGTAGATCGTTCATATATAAGCTGAACAACATGGATCCTAAGATGGAACCTTGAAGTACACCATGTGTGATCGTTAGAGCATACAACTAAAGTAGAAAAAGAAAAGTTTTTCAGCGAGAAGCGAGTTTTTGCCGAAAATTTGTAACAGTTGTTTATCAGCTCTCATGCATTTCAGGAGTAAGATATCTTTTCGATATTTTCTGGAAAGAAAGAACCACCTGTAACATTTAATTGTTGCATTAGAGAATTAACTGAAAGTTTTTCTGTTGCGAATACTTTCCGATGGAATTCAAATTTTGTATCTCTTTTGAAAAACCTCGCAATCGAATAATGACTGTACGTTTGTAAAGGACTGTTTCAAACAAAAATAGTCAGTAAGATAGATTTACAAAGTGCAATTTTATTTACAGCAAATTTACATGAAGTATTTCAGAAGCAGATACTGGTAAAAAAAAATTCAAGTAATGTGTTTACAATGGCTAATACTCTGGAATGTGTGCTTATTCTGAAAGATTTGACATACTTTGTGCTGTGCTTTGTGGAATTTGTTGAAAGAATATTTAAGGGATTTACATATCGAATGGCATCTGCGGCACAAGAGGCTGCATAAAATGCTGGACGTGATTCCGCACAACTTCCCTGCAAAATAGATGTGATGGTTGATTAACTCGCACTAAAAGCGAAAATTAGCCAATCAAAATTAACAATTACGCATAAAAAAATCCTGGTTTATCATCAGAAACCAAACTCTTCATAAGCCGATTGAAAAAAGGCCAAGCAACAATACAAAGAGTTTTGTGCCACCAACAGCAGCGTAATCGCCGAAACGCCACGTCCACACATTTGTTATAAAGCATTTGTAAAAGGGAGTTCATGTTCAAAAATGCGACTTAGACTGAAAATTCAAGAATTAAGCTCACTTTCTCCGGAAAAAGTCCAATTCCTTCTTTCCGTTCTAACTTCAACGCCCTATATCCGATTGAAGTAGTTTTAACTGCACCTCCAAGCCAAAATAAATGTCTTTGCTATGAGCATGGAAAATGTCCTGTTTATTTCAATATTTCTATTACAAATTTGGCTGTGAAATAAGGACATTATATTTCCACAGTTTGAATGTAAAAAAAGTTAAAATGTGGCTTGATTGTAAACTGAGCAACACGTAGTACGCCGGTTTGAAATTTTCTGAAAAATAGTGTTCTATTGAAAATAATACCGTCATAAACAATTCATTCTGTTTTACTCTCACTCAGTCTAATTTTAATTCAGCTCGGTTCCAAACATGCATTTGCTTTGGTATGAACAACGAAAGCGCATGTTAAATCCGCGCGATGGAAAAAAATCTCCAAACTGCTTGCAATCGTTAACGCCAAAAAGATTCCTCCTTAGCCCCGTAAAGTTGAAATGGTCAGTTATGCCTTTTAGAAAAACTGGTAGCACAGTCGGCTTCACCGAAAAAGGCAAATGAAAAGAAATAGTCATTTGCTGAGTGTCAGAACGAAACTTTTCTTTTCTCTAAAAAGAATACCTTGTCAGAACTTACTGTGACGTAATAATTACTTTTTAAAAGCCTCTCAGCAAAAGTCCTATTCCTTCTTTCCGTTCTAACTTGAACGCCGTTTATCCGATTGCAGTAGTTTCAACTGCACCTGAAAGCCAAACTAAATGTCTTTGATATGAGCATGGAAAAAGTCCTGTTTATTTCAATATATCTATTACAGAATTGTCTGTCAAGTAAGGACATTTCCACAGTTTGAATGTGAACAAAGTTAAAATGTGGCTTGAAAAAAGGCAAATGGTCATTTGCTGGGTGTCAGAACGACACTTTTCTTTTCTCTAAGAAGCATACCTTGTCAGAACTTACTGTGACGTAATAATTAATTACGATGGCCGGAGGCACATCGTTAAAAATTCGAGGCCGTTCGGGTTGCGTTTGGCTCAGCCCGCAGTATATTGCTCAGTGGTCAGCGGTATGATCGCGCAAAGTACCGTAAGAAATGCACAGAAAGTTTGAAAAGTGTTACTGAAATGTAAGATGACATTATTCTGGAGACTGCTCACATTAAAAAAGAACTTCAAAAGTGGTTCAATTGAGAACACGTTAGAAATGCGCAGAAAGTTTGTAAGTAACAAATTAGTTGTAGTTTCGTATCTTTCGATTGACTGAAAACGTTGAATCTGAGATCCTTATTTCTAGAATTTAGTTCTTGTTGACTATTTTGCACTAGCAGAACGTTGAACTGATAAATATTTGAGTTGTAGTTTCTGAACTGTAGTCTACCTTGTTACTTGACTTTATCTGATCTATGGAGTTGGTGAATTAGTGAACTGTTTGTAACTTGTATTAGTAGACAATCCATGTTTTCGATTTGTTGAAAATGTTTAATTCGTTGAGTTTTGTTTTCAAGCATTTATAGTTGTGATTTGAAAGTTTCTAGAATTTAATTGTTGTTGACTGTTCTGCACTTGCAGAACATGATTATTCTCTGTATATAGTTTATAAGACGTCAAATAAAAGTTGTTGAGTTCATAAGTCAGTGGTTGGTCGTTTAAATGTTTGGACAAAGTGAAAAACAATTTTCATTTGTACCTAGGAAATTACAGTGGAACCTGTAAAACTGAAAACAGAAATGCTGATTACAGAAAATGGCATCCAGTTGGAAAATTTGTTGAAAGAAAACTACAATTGATAAATTATATTGTCAAAAACTGCTCACAGACAGATTTTTTTAATAAAAGATGACATTTGTCGGACACAATGAAGTTTTTCAATAACGTGCACTAAAATGATATCGATTAGGGATGCACTCCTTACTTTCTAACCTGCATTACGTTGCATATGAGCAAATTCAGAGAAGTGAAAAACCTAATAACACCTGTCAAATTCTATCGCCTGACAAATACTTTGCTTTTCAAGTGAAACTGATATGAATGTCCAAATAACCCCTCCCCGGGAATTCTCAGTAACTGGAGTCGCATACTCATCCCAGTCCCCTTAACGTATCTGGAAATAATTGTCGGTACTACTTTTTTCACATTTCAATTCTCGAAATAATTGAATTGACTCCTAAAAATTTTTTAAATTTACCATTTGGATCCCATTTTATAACTTGGTTTTCCCATTAATTCCTGTGGTTGTTATGACGATAGGTACTTCTTGAAAAGTGATGAGAAAGGGAAAAAATAAGACAAACCCTCAAGAATCCAACTATGGCCTGCCTTCGAAAGATCGACTAGAGTACCAACTTCTAGAGGCTAGGCGAGCTATTGGCTACGTGAAGCCACTTGTTGTAAATACAGTGCTTTAGCACAACAAACTCAACTTCGGCCATCGTGCAGGCTACTTGAAGCCACTTGTTTTATGAAAATTTCAAGCCGGCGTTCCGTATGTTACAATCAAGCCACATTTTAACTTTGTTTACATTCAAACTGTGGAAATATAATGTCCTTATTTCACAGCCAATTTTGTAATAGAAATATTGAAACAAACAGGACCTTTTCCATGCTCATATATTTTGGCTTTCAGGTGCAGTTGATGCTACTTCAATCGGATAAACGGAGTTTAATTTAGAACGGAAAGAAGGAATTGGACTTTTGCTGGAAAGGTCTTTTAAACTTAATTACTACGTCACAGTAAGTTCTGACAAGGCATGCTTTATAGAAAAAAGAAGAGTATAATTCTAACATCCATCAAATGATCATTTCTTTTCATTTGCCTTTTTTCTGCCGAAGCCGAATCTGTTGCCAGTTTTTTGGAAAGGCATAATTAACCATTATCACCATACGCGGCAAAGGAAGGAGTTTTATGGCGCTAACGATTGGAAGCAGTTTGGAGTGCGTGCGGATTTAAAATGCTTTTTGATTGTTCATACCAGAAAAAATGCAAGTCTTGAACCGAACTGAATTAGAATTACAGGCCCTTAATCGGTTCAATAAGACGGACACTCAGGCCGTGAAAATTGTATCGTTATTTGGGACCCAGTCTCTTTTGCTCAGTTCATTTGTCACACAATCTAATTGCGACATTTATGACCACCGCTCTCCTTCATTGTGATGTTTGGATTCGGGGAAATGGAAATTTAAATTTTACGAGATTCAACTGGCATCTAGCATAATCTACGACGTTTTGATTATAGAGAGAATTCAATCCCCGGTAAGTTTGATTTTATAGTTCCGTTGCTATTTGCGCCTTCAAAATTATGTAAACGTCCGACAATGAATCTTGCTCAGCGAAACAAGAACTTGCATTACTCTTAGCTCATCGAAACCTGTAAAACTTAAGCTAAGTATTGTTGCAATTATAAATTGGAAATATTTTTATATTTTGACCAGCACAAACAAAGTAAATTTGACTATAGAAGAAACTCCACGCGCGACACAGCAGGATTGAATATGAGACATAATATGACGTTTATTCTTCTTTTATATCTAGTATCCATATGCCTCAAGAAAGTGTCGAAAGCATCTAGATCTTGATTAGAATTAGTTTTAAAACACCGGCAACTATATAGTGCGTTGTTTATGAAGCTTCTAAGAAGTATTTTTAGTTGCGATTGTAAACAACTTGCTCATAACGTCTTTTCTAGCTGAGCGCGTCACGCACTTAAATTGCTTCAAAGTACCCTTCACGTTTTGCTCTTGACGACACAATATTTTGATGCAACAGAAAGTGTTTTACTCTACTAAAGGGCAAAGGCTCTGCTCCGATTATATTGTTATTTTGACTTCTAACTCGACGTACCAAATGGGTTTCTGCTAAGTTGAAGTTAGCTAAAATTTGCGAAGTAAACTAATGGTTTAAAGTAGGTCGTTTCAAACGAACGATATATGTTCAGTTTTAAAGCTTTTTAAAAAAATAAATAGTTCTCGGGAAATGTCAAGAGAGCATTTTTATTGTGTTTGAATATTGTTGGGAAATATTTATTCGTTCTTTTGCACGAGTGATTTGAAAAACGTGACGTTTCACTCCGTTTGCCCTTGGCTGGACGTGCCAAGATAGGGGAATTCGGTTTTCTTCGATTTTGAAAAAAATAAAAAGCTTTGAAAACTTTTAACAGTATTCTTAGTTTTCACTGACGTCACAGAGAAAAAGTTAGTTAGCCTAGTCGCAACCAAGGGCAATATAATATTTCTAAGCTTGCT
>JANSTQ010159437.1:0-10958 GCA_026167885.1 Bergia puertoricense
ATCCCTAGATTACACTACATTTATCACAATACAAAATTAATATACTATTATTACATTTTTTTTGTCAGCCCAAGTGATAAATCAGTGTTTAACAGAATTGTTTCAGTCAGTTTTGATTAGAAAATGTTATCTATTCGTTTTTGCAGTAAACCGTTTTTGTATGGAAAAAACCCGTGGCCCGGCCCCACCCTCAATATTTAAACCACTTATATAATTCCTCCCTGTAGCAATAAACAATAACTTCATGTTGAGGTCAACTTCCAAGTTGTCATACACTTGCTGTATTTCTGTCTTTCTGACCTCGACTCAAAGTTTTATTCGTGGCCACTGGGGCTAACTATGCAAGTGGCCTATTATCTTTACTGAAGATTAAAGAAGACGGTAATAGGGCCGATGCCAAAGCACGAAACGTTCGGTCCATTAAAATAGGGTTTTAAACATTTGAATTCGGTTGTATGAACCATGTTTTTGAACTTATGGAATGTTCCTTTGTTCTGTTTTTGTTTTATTCTTGTTAGATTTGACAATAAAGGAAAAATGTAATTGAAATTAGTATAATAATCGGTATGTTCTTGATTCTTGGTTTATAGAAAGGCTGCTCTGTTGTTTTTCACCAACTTTATCTTATGCTTTGTATCACCTACAGCGTAATTCGGCACTTAGTGAATGCATCTTTTGTTTGTTTCTTGCTTCCTTCTCAGTCTTTTCAAGCTCAAGAACCACGTTTTGAAGCTTATTGATTCCGACATGAGCTTGTCCAAGTTTGACTGCCAGGTGAGAGAACCATGGTGCTTTGATCGTATGATTCTTTTTCTCTATCATGCTATAAGATTGAACTGGATGAATTTACCCCAAAAGAAGAGAAGTGCAACTACTAAAACTATCACACAAGGCTTTATACCTAGAGAACTGGCCCAAATATCTAAAATCTAACAGACAAACGGTGGGTAACTACCGCCTTCGATCATCCAATTCATTGCAAGGTTTCGGAGCCAAAAGAGGCTGAAACCTTCCTGCATTTAGTAGATAAATCTTTTAATAAGCTCCTCAATGATACCAGAATGACTACCAGCTATCCACTTTTGTTCAGAAAACCAGAACCTTAGTAACCTAAGTTACAATATTTGATTTCATATCTTTATCATGAACTCAGTTTTTTGTTCGTTGACAGTTTTAAGTTTTTAGATTTAGTGTTTATAAATTTAAAATTTTTACTTAATTCTATGATTATTAGTGTAACTTGATAACATAAGAGTCACTTATTATTATTATTATTATAAATAAGAGCAAAGACTTAGGTCGCGGATGCTCATTCAGTATCATTCTTATAGTTTTTTTACAAAGTTTCCAAAGCTCAAACACAGTTTTCTCAATCCGACCTTCAAATTCAGTCGTAATACTTGACCTGTTAACTATTCTTGATGTGATTCTTCTCACTGTTTGGTTCCAATGAGAAAGAAACTTCGTAAAGTTTCTGGTAATTAAAGTAAATTGACACCATCAAGAAAATTCCCTGACACAATCATTTGTTGCGAACTTTCAAACCATATAATCTGCTTGCTGTTACTTTCAGAAATGGAAAAAACTCTACGGAACATTCCAGAAAGCAAATACTTGTTTTCTGACAGGCTTAGAACACTTCCATAGTGAAAAGTAAGTGACACCCATTGGGGGTGAGGGTGGGGGTGAGTTAGTTTGATGGTTTGATGTAGTAGGGAACAGTCGCAAAGGGCAAGTAATGTGTAACAGGTTATAGGACTTTCTAGATCTTTGCCATGGTACAAGTCTCATCTTCGGTTTTCTTCAACTCTTGCGATTTTGAACGGAATCCGTTTCTTTTAAACAAAATAGTGTTTCTATAGTCTTTTTTGTATCATATGATATTTTACATTACATCACGTTGCGTTACGTTACGTTACATTTCAATTTTGCAGACTTTTTTCCAGTAATTTGCAATTCTGACATCTCCACCCCCCCCCCCTCCCTCTCCCCTTTCCGCTTATAAGTCCATCAGACAGCTAACGTTTGGACAAGCCATTGACCATACCCCTACGTTTTGAGTGCAGTTGTTAACTTTGGGGTAATTTCCGAGCACCAGACACTTAATGTGTTTCGTAGTAATAATGAGTTCGTCTTGTTCCAAATTCAGAAGAACTCTTACGAATGGGCATAAGCCCTGGACCCATGATCAAAATTTAACGGTAATATGTTTGAATCCTTGAGTATTCAAGAAAACGGGAGAAGAGCTGTTAAATCATATCGCAAGCAAGTCGGAGAAAATAAGAGATAGTACAAATCTTAAAATAGAAGAACTAAACAGAAAAAATACAGAGTTATTAAAAAAACTAACTTTTCGATTCTGTGTTTGTGATCGATGGGAAAGAAAACTAATAAATCGACAATTACGTGACTAATAGAAAACGAGAAAATTCAGTCGTTCTCAAAAATTTAAATTCGTTGTAAATAGTTTAGTGATGTAGAAGGCTAACAATCCTTCCTCGCCCTGTCAAAATACGTTATAAAAATCCGACAGAACGTATTGTAAAATTATTATATCAAAATTCACACGATCTGAACCACTGCAGATACCAAGAGGCTTTGCCGTACTTTGTACATACCTACAACCTCAATTCGCGCCTTGTACACGCGGAGTGCCCAGAGCAGAGTATGAACGAACAGCTACTGGCTTTCTGTAGGCGGCAGTGTTTTCTGGTGAGTGCGGAGTGTTCACACTTCCAAGACTTTTGAGGCCCATCGTGCCTGACGTAAATGTGTCACGTGCAACTCTTAAATTCCTTTAGAACCATGATTCTCTGTGGGTGTGTGTTATTGTTTTGGTTTGTAGGTTGCTGTTAGACATCCATCCAATATTGTTATTATCCAATCTGTCTTCTCCGCCACACTAAAAGACGTAGATTTTTAAAAAGAAATGAAATGAATAATCTTTGAACTAACCCAGTTGCAGTGTACTCCATAAACTAGCTATGCGGACCTCATTTGTTTTCTTTTCCAGAGATTGAATGAACAGGCGATCTCGATGTTCCTCGAGAAGGACCACAGTCGGTTGTGTGAGGGCCTGGACCTAGTGACCGAGCTGGTCATACCATGTGTGCCTCAGTTGGTCAGCAGTCGCTTCACTGAGGACAAAGAAGCTGTAGAGGAGATGAGAAACAGGTGGTTTACTCTCCTTGGGGGAAACGATCTCGACAGTAAGTAAATACAACACTGAAATCTGCCATCCTCTGTGGCACATAGAGTTCATTTGAGCGGAAATATTAGCCAGGGACCTAATAAAATAGAGCACAGACAATGTGCGCTCAGATTTGCTAAAAAATAAGATGTAAACACTCCAGAAATTGTAGGGCGCTCGAGAAGCAAGAGAAAAGCTTGACTTCGCCTCATGTTCCCCTTCACTCGTGTTCCTCCCTTAATTCTCTCATTCTCTACAACTTCAAAATCAGATTTTTTTATCCTGGAGGGTTGCACCACCTTTAGCTTAATGAAGCAGTCTTCGTCACTTTTTGCTGAAAACAAAGTGTCGTGTTACAGACGGTCTCCCTGTGATCTCACTCGAATGCCAAGAAATTTTGAGATTTGTTCAGGTCGGACGAACGGGTCGTGGTTACATTCTGCATCACTTTCGTGCTGATGATGACGATATGTTGTCGCTCAGTTGGTTAGTGCGCGGCCTTCGGAGCTGGAGGTTCCCAGTTCGATTCTCGATGACTCCAACGTCTGCTTCGACTTTCCTCGGATCTGTGTAGCTTTAGCTTTAAATACCCGTAAAACGGAGCACTGACAAAGGGAGGGGGTAAAGTGCGCGCCGTCGGCTTCCACTGATACCAGTTCTAGGAGCTGACGGAACTACTGACGTTAAATAAGGGCTAACTTTACCTTTACCTGGTGCTAGTCACTTTGTCTCCATCATGATTTTTTCCACGATATTTCCCCGGAATATTTCGAGTTAGATATTTGAAGATATTGTCTGGTGTTTTGTTTTTGGAATTTGGTTTGTCATAAAGAGTCCATGAGCAATATAAAAAGTAATTTAAAGAGTCCTTTGGACAGAAGTTCCGAATTCGCAGTCGTATTAAAGTGCACTTATTTTGGTGCTATAATGAAATTCTCAAAAATATATACAGATTTGTTTTGCAATTTTGTAAACAAAAGGAGTATGCTTGCTTGATACTTTGAAGTTGTCTGGCATTTCGAATGTAGTTCTCGTGTTTTGTAATAACGATTTGATGATTTCATGTGCTCTGTTCCATTATCATTTATTGGCCGTTTGTTCGTCTGATAAAGTTTACATTTATCTTATTAGCTAGAAATATGTAAACAAAGGCCAGTTCAGACTGGATCTTGGCGACGACTGTTCATGTGATAGAAACTGAACACTGTAGTTATAAATATTAGTTAGTCTGTCAAGTTTTTTGTCTTTAGACAAAAACGACGCTGAGAAACCTGGCTTTTGCAGTTTGCCAACGGATGCCCAGTCAAAAATCTCTTAATTTATTTATCAGCTGTTTATCATTTCTCACAATTATATCCAAACTTCCCACGCAAGTTTCTCAACTTTAGTTTCGAAACTTAATCGTCTTGGCCTCATAATTATATCTGATAATGCTCTTCCTTACTAGTTTATATTCTAATCCAACAAGTTTCAGGGTCTTTTACAAAGTGGGTAGGGAAGACTAGGATTACTTTTACTTATCAATGAATTTAATTTTCTATTTTTTTAATACAAATCTGTATGCACTGTAAGGAAGAAAGTGGGAGAAATGGATCTGTGTTGTGGTTTGGAGCCCAAGTTGTCTAACAGGACAGCTAGATGTTCTCGTTTTTCCTCCCTTTAACAAACTGTTTTCTTCTCTCCTATAAACAGCGGACCGTCAGGAAAAACTTCAAGTTTTCCTGCCCAAGCTCCTGGACGCGGCGGGAGGAGAACCCTGGGGGCAAGAGATTAAGCCTCCTCCTGTCATGCGCACTAATGCTCGAGACCTATGTGAGAGATTCTCCAAGGCAATGAAATGGGTGCAGTCAAGCATGTCATTCCCTGTCAGCAGCTAACCAACCCCTCAGACAGACAGACAGACAGACAGACAATCAAGCCATCACTGGCTTTTCTTGGTATTCTTCGTACGTCGGTGACTGAGAACTACATTTCGTGATCCTGGAGGTCTTGTGCTATAAATGTTAACGGCTGGTGGCGCCAGAACCAAAGTGACACTGGTTCATCTAGAAAACGTTCAAATCGTATGGTACATCATCGAGAAAGCTGTTCAAGTTGTGCCCTAGTAGATACAGTCGTTTTGCTATTTGAATATCGAAGGCGTAGTTGCAACAGCGGCTTCTTCGTTCCAGGGGAACTTCTTTGGAACGTGTTCCGGCCAGCACTTTTTGACTTGTGGGTCATCAATATAGTAAAAACTGAGAGGTAGCAAAGAACTGAGTGGTTGGTCTTGTGGCAATGCATCCAGACTCGATACTCATCATTTCTTTTCTTTTAGCTTCTCCTTGACTTGCAATTTGTAAGTAAAAGAAGTGTGGACCAAAATGGGAAAGTCTTTACAACCAGCTGGTACATTGGCACACGAACTCCTGGCAGAAAAGTGGTCTTTGTGCCACCAGAGACAACTTGGGAGTTAAACAACACTGTGTGTGTCCCTATTGTCAGAAACAACTTGGCCCGAGGAGAAAAGAACCTGTAGCACCGGAGCACATGTTACTGATCTTTATCAGTGTTTGAACTGACAATGCATCGCTCGGATGTTTAAAATTTTCCTTTTCGTGGTAAAATATTGTTTACGTTAAGTATACGTTATTTAACTATGAACTAAAAAATAATTTAAACTTTTAATTCAATTATTTTGATCAAAGAAATGGTTTCTGGCGGTAAATATATGTGATAGCTGCAGCATCAGTTTGAAGATTTATCACAACAACTGCCGCCTTTTTTTAAATATGTTATCGTATTGATAAAAAAATCATTCGCGTAAACCATAGGAACTTGCTCTATTGAAGTAATAAAAAAATGCGAACGAGTTGTTCCAGCTTTAATACTTCGTCTCTTATCCTCGAATTAATTTAATTTAAAAATGTTTTGCCGTGTTACTGGCAACAGGGGTAATAGAAAGCGTTTGATTTTTGCCTATAACAAATGTTTTAAACGTGTGTAATTATTTAGAGTGTGTGCGTGCACTGTTAGCAAGTTAGCACATTGAAATAAACTCTCTTAATAAGACAGTGAAAAAGATACATGTATCTTAGGAGGGAATGAATATAGAAAATGAACTGCTTCATAGTAATACACGGGAAATATATATTAATAATGAGCAACTAGTTATTCAAATTCAAATTTGAATTGTATACGGAAAACAACAAATCGTTTCTCAAAAGAAAAAAAAACACTAACACAGCAACTAATCATAAAAACATAAGCCTGAGTGATACATCAAGGTTAATTTTGTTTAATAAACTGCTAGGAAACTTTGTTTCAGTTTTTATTTGAACCCTTAGATGCAACATTTTGTATCTTCATATAGCATGCGGAGCCTTTGAAGCCGATATTAAAAATTCCATAGCTTGTCCTCACTTTTGAAAGGAAGTAACAATATTTTGCAGCAAGTCTTGTGTATTAGTGTAGCTATGAACTTTACTAACTTCTGGGAAAAAAAGAATGAAATATCGGTCGCCGGAGTAACCGCGATTGTTTTTCTCAGGCTATAATACAAAATAATTTTGAATTTTGTCATCCAACTTGTAGATAAAAAATTGTGTTTCCCAGGGCGATACGTACCATTTGCTCCCACTTTTTCTGCCATTTCCAAATACCCTACCTCCCTTTTGTCCCCGTTCTGGAAGTCAGTGGAACTAACATCAAATAAACACGGGTATTCTGGCCACAGATCTATATCGGTTTCTCCTTAATCAGGTCCTAACTAACAAAGTGACGTCATCATGAGAGAACGCAAGTTCATTGGCAAAATTCCAAATCCGACTGAGCCAAATTCGTCCACACGTGGTGAGAATTTTACCTCGCCAGGCAAAAAAATATCAAACATGTCATATTTTTCTCATGGCTTCGCGAGGCATTTCACCGCACACTGGGGAAACATCTGATCAAACGGCTGTAAGGCTGAGAGTGAGAGCTCGGCCGTTTTCTCAACTGCCTCGAGTGTGCGCTGGCTATGACCGAAAGGATGAATAAAATCTTCTACAATTTTTATCCCTAAATGGATAAATTGTTAACAAAGACATGTTTTAAACACTCGTACCTTCCAGTTGAAGACCATTCTTTTCAACGTTTTCCTTGTCATCTGCAAATTCTAAAACTTCTGAAGAACTTTTAAATAAACTGGATTTGGCGGTGCGCGCACGTCAAATGGCGGGAAACTGGTGACCTCTGATTGGTCAGTTCCCAGAGGCCACTTCCCAAGGACAACAGCACACCCGCTGCTGTTTTACAGGTACAACGAGATGGGTGGGTGGGGATAAATTATTTAAAAATTTCTTTACTTCATCGATCATTGGAAACGAAATTATTATTCAACAGTACTTTCTGTGTAAGGTGTTGACAGACATTTAAATTTTTGTACGGATTCTCAAACAACCTTTTAAAGAGAAATCTGTGAGATGCCGCTTGCCTGGGCTTGTTCCAGAATACTTTTTTACTGTCTGAAACAGAGAGTGGAAAAAACAATCCCGCTTTTCTGGAATTTTCTGTTACATCCATGATTTGTTAAGTTATACTGACCAATTTTAACGTTTCCGCTTTTCCTCACTGTGCTTTGGGAGTTTAATCTATTTTAATTTTAATCCGGCTTTACACAGAGCCATGCTGAAAAGCACCGTCCAATGATGCAAGCCAACTGTATAAATGTTTTATTATTATTATTATTATTGTTTATTTTTATTTTTATTATTTGTATTATTATTATTACTTTTATTATTATTATTGTTTATTTTATTAATATTATTACATTTAGAGACTCAATTTATGTCAAAGACAACTGATATATTAAATGTCAGGACGGATTTTGAGGGAAGTGGTTTTGAAACTGGCGCGGATCCTGGATTTTGCAAGAGGGAGGTTCGATGGGAACGCCAAAGTATCGAGATTCTAGTGGAGTCAGTGGTCATGCTTCCCCGGAAATGTTTGAAAAATAAGATTCCCTGAAACTTATATTCACTCCGAGATTACACAAAAAACGTATTTTAGTGGCACCAATTTGATGCCCGTTTGATTTAAAGACTGCAGTGATAATAAAAGGCAACAAGACTGGTGAAAAAGTTGGTTTCAGCACTTTTTGTTAAATATTTTCGTTTTCAAAATCCGCAAAACTTTCCCAAAATTTGAATAAATCAAACTTTCCAAAAAAAAATCAACAACATGTATACATAAATCTCACAGATTTAAAAAGGGTTCACAGAATGTAAAAACAACTGAATGCATATTGACCTTTTTTCGGATGAATTAGAAATACATTTTCTCAAATGGGAGTGCATACAGCAGATAAGTTGCTAACCTGACTTTCGGCAACAAACTCAAATACCATATTAATATTATGTTTTCCAAAGTATTTATTTTATTTAATTTTAGTTTCGATTTTTATAAGTTTACAAATCATTTCAGCGAAATGAAAACCTATTATAAATATTTTCTTGGTTTTATGGTAAATGATATCTTTTTCTCACATTTGCGAATTTTCTAATACATTGTTCATAAGCAACATGATGTTTGTGCAAGAAAATATAGAAAAAAGTATAACAGTTCAGAAATAGTTTACTTACAACACAAGCGATGTTTCTCTTCAAGATGACCGCTTCTTGGTGTGCACTGTACCGCCGCAGTGTTCATCTACAATCAATCTGTCATACAATTCGCCATTTGACCGCAACCAGAAGATATTACGACTAAAAATGAAAGAACTGCGATACAGATAATATTGAAGATGGTTTCACTACCACACCAATTTCAACTACAAATAAAGCAATGAAGTTAAGATTTCGTGCTGTAACCAGTTGGTGTTAATGTCAAAACTTTGTTTTCAACTCATAACTAAAAAACGAATTAGATTGTTCAAAAGATAGTTACTACTCTGGTTTCCACTCAAGATACGCGTAAATGTTTGTCAAAACGTTTTCGCCAGCCCTACATAAGCTTGGTTTTTAACATTTTACAGCAACAAATTATCATTTACTTTCGATGAAGACCGCGAGCTTGATCTTTGACATCGTGTAGTTACAGCTTTCTTCAAACTTGGTCATGTGAATGCCTTTTTAAAAACTTTTAGGCGACTGCAAATTTTTGCAGATCGCTCTCTGAAATGTCAGTGAAAGTGACGGATTTGTTTTATTCTTTGTTTATTGGTTGCTGCGCTACGGACGCGTTTCCATCGCGTTTGCGCGTGCTGCGCCTGCTCTGTGCTTTTTTGTACGTACACACTCTTTTTTATGACAACGTCTAATTTCGAGTGGCCTACTGCGTCACTCCGTGTTCTATTCTTGTATTGAGCCACGCGCTACACTGTTTTATTCCTTTCAGAAAATAAATCATCTAAAATCATAAGCAGTTTGACGTTTTAAAAATGATTTATTTGACCTTGAAAAGCTTGTTCTTGCCGTACGCGGGAAGTTATGCTTGCGTGACATGAAGTAGTCCGTGGCTCTATCCAGATTTAGAGCACGCAACTGCAGCGAATCAGAGCGCGCGTACTATCACTTCTATTTTCTTGAGGATTATTTTGAGGGTTTCAGCCTCAAATGTTCTTAAAATGTTCTTAGTTTTTTAGGATTGGCCCAAAGTGGAAATATAACAATTTGTGACTACGCCTTTAATTATTGAAATAAGGCCACTTATTTACTACATGGTCATTTGTTTTATACAAGGAACAGTGCCCCTACCGCGATCAAAGTACGATAATTTACTGACATACTGTTTTCTTAAAAGATGTTTAAGTGTCACTGGTTGCCTTTGTATATCCACATTCGGAGTAGCAGTCAAACGATGTTGCACGAGCATTATAGGAATTATTTTACAGTTTAACAACAAATTATCTCCACTGAATACAGTATGTAAAATAAATGTTCTTTACGTATCCCCAACCTCAGCATGTTCTTAGCATGTTCTTAAATTTTGGGACTTTTTTTAGCCTCAACATTCTTATAAAAAAAGGTTCGTATAAAAAAAGACTGTACATGGTTGTGCTAAGAGTAATGTCATGTTGCAGGTTTTTGGACACTGTTTAAAACTCACAGCATTGTTGAACGTAGCGTTAACGACATCTATGGTTTTTGGCAGACAAGTTTTATTTCTTAGGATGAACTTTTATGTCTGAAAACGTTCAGACCTTGTTTTAAAACAAGTTCAATTTTGGTCATATAGATTAATGGCCATAACTATGTCAAATGTCAGAAGAGAGATGTTTTGAGAAATTGCTCGGGCTTTCTACTTTGCCGAGGGGTGATCTTTTGATCAGCAGTAAAACTAACATTTTCCTTGCTATCTTTTTGTGTCAATCAATTCAGCTGTGTTATTTCAGAAGTCTACGGTCATACTATTAAAACTTTAGATATTTATAAACCTTTGACGTATCTTTGTTAATATTAATACGCATGCAAGCAAATCGCAAGAACAGCATGACGGCACGACTCGACAATAAGTCCTCCGACCTATGCCTTTGTCTCAGTTTACAAATTTTCAAATAATTTGTTAGTAAGTCCTTCTGAAATCACTTATGGTTGTCACTCTCTCGCTAATACTTCTCACAGTGATTACCAATAGCTTCAAGTTCAACCATCTGTAATCTTCTGTTAATCCTCACAAACATTCCTTCTCTTTCCGAACAATTCCCGTATTGAAAAGCCTTTCCGAATACATTCTTTTTTTTTTTTTATAAGAACGTCTTATTTTTGGGCCGAGGCTGAATGTTCTTAAATATTTTGGGGATTTTAGCCTC
>JANSTQ010159469.1:0-10956 GCA_026167885.1 Bergia puertoricense
TATAGTTTTAATAATTGTAAACCCACACGTTTGTTGTGAGTATCATTCAATAAAGATCTTATTATTATTATTATTATCGCATCTCATCCACTACAGAAACCGGAGATAAGCGACAACCTTTTGAGCCGCTTGGCTCGGGAAAGGATTTAGCTTGAGCTTTTAGTATCTCTTTTGAGGTATGGTAGGAGGAATCCAGAAACAGATTTAAGGGAAACTATGAAAAAAAGCCACTTGTGACATGGCAAAAGGCGCTCTAAACATCGGAGTGTCAAGCTTGTATCCACAATTTTCGCAATTAATTAATTGTACCTTGTTCGTTGCTTAGCATGAAAAGACCGACTATATTCACACACTTCTGCGCCGCCGTAACTGCCCATGTTCACATCAATCAGATTTGACTGGCCGCGTTTGGTCCCTAATGATATATGCACCTTGCTCGGAAATCGTAGTTCCTTTTCTTGCGTGTTCATCAAGTGCGGTTTTTTATCAAAGCTTTTGAAATATACCGGTAAACGTCCGCGATGTCGAAGGCTAAAAAACTTGAAGTTTTTGAGCCAATCACTCACGTAATGGGAGTTGCGTCATTGGTTTAGACTAATGCGTGCTCTCACTTGCTTGTCGATTTTTTCAAGTATTTCCTTGCTGACGAGACCAAGAGTGCTTTTCGCGGGGTTGATCAGCCTTCACAGCACTTTGTCTTGAAAGTTTTCTTTATGATCCTTGATTGATATATGAATACCCACTGTTTAGGCATGGTCTCTATTCTTTGGCCGATGTCAAGCTCGCGAGCGGTGTTTTTTAGTTCTCTGTTTATCTCGGCGGTGACTGACTTGTCAGCTTTCTTGTAGGTCTGATGTCGGAAAACATTTCGTTTATCGTGTGTTGACTTGAGTAACAATTTTAGTTTTATAAACAGAAGCCTTTTCGATTTGAAGAGATAAATCATTCAGAAAAATGCTTGATTGTTTTTTTTTTCATTTCAGGCTGATTAAGGTTAATAAATTCTTGAAACGTTGTCAGTCGTCAAGTTTTTTAACTTCCTTTATCATGGCAATGTAAACTCTGATTACTGAGAACTAAAAAATGCATGTTGAAAATGTTGTCCATTGGCTTTCACATTCATTTTTTTAGAAGAGACAAAGAGACCACATCTTATGTACTTAACTACATCCTAAGATTTATTTTTTATTTTATACTTACTCACATGGCCAGGATAAGCCTATACACCAATAATACGCCGTTTCTGTCATAAATCGGTGTTATTTTGGAATCAGTATACATCCAGTACCTCCTTTTCTAGCATTATATTAAAGCTCATGAATTGGAAATGAATAAAGGAGTTCTTTTGTCAATAAGGGACTGTGATAGTTGACAGTTGTTACAGAAAATGCTAAAAGAAACTTTGTTTCCAATCGAGTGAAAGCTAAATCAAATTCGGCGTTCAGTGAAATTTACTCAAATTTGTGAGGCATGAGGAATTCAGCTCAGTGTATTAGTAGCCCACAGAAAAGTTGCTTAAAAGGGGAAACTGTAGCTCCAACAGACTTTTTTATTTCGTTTTTATAAAACATGCTACATTAAAACTTCAATTGATTGAGAACAGGCAACAGCTCTCCCTTCTCTGCTTTTGCTTCAAGCAAGAAATTGTTCCGTTTGACGGCTCCCAGTGAGATGTTCGCAAGTGCTATTTTATTTCCTTCCAAGCCATCAAATTGTTTCTGCTGTACTATGGCTACCACTCCTATTTTATGCGAAGGGAAGAAGACATTGTGTTGCGATCACTACTGTAAAGATCCTGTCATATTTTTAAATGCCTGCCAGTGGAATGGTGTTCACAGATACAAATATTTTTGATGAGCGAGGCGTGCCATTTGTGTCGAGGTGTTAGAGCTCCATAGAAATCTTATCAAAATAATAATACCATGGGCGTTACATTCAATATTGTGGGCATGTTATAGGCCTAGTTGAAGTTTCTCAAAGAGCTTAGTTAAATAATAACAAGAGCTGTTCACGTCCCAAAGCCAAATCGACGAGGCAATAATGATGTAAAAAATCGCCCTCTGCGCGCACATCCAGGACTTTATCAACTTGGACTACTTGGTCAGAATCCAATTTATTTTTAACTAGCAGCTCAAATCGATCCTAGTGGAAATGTTTGAAGCGAAACTTCGCAAAATTGCACCAGCGCGAATATGACGTGTAGCTATGGTGACGCAAGTGTGCAATTTGTGTCAAAGTGTTTGCACTCCACTTCTCAAACACATTAATTATTCATGACATTTCGGGCCAATCAACGCACCACATTTGGTCAGGTGGATGAGTCTTGAATCCGTGTCAAACACTCGTTTGAGTGTTTGAACCAATTTCAAACCCATGGGATAAATATTTCTTAATCACAAATTCATAAGGCACTCTTTCATTCATTCATTCCGCCAAAGCGGCCTCGTGCATTCATGTCTCGGTGTTTGGAACCCCCCTTCAAACACTCGAGCTCGTTTTGAAATATAACTGAACACTATAGTGATAATAATAATAATAATAATAATATAATAATAATAATAATGTCTTTATTGCAATTGATAAAAACTACATATCAAAAGTTACAATATATGTGAGAATATTCTACAACATTTAAAACAGCTATAAATTAGAATAATATGAGTTAAATAATTAAATTATTACTATTAAAAACTAATCTATTGATAAAACTAGTTTTAAATCGGTGGTAATTTTAGGCAAAACATTACTCTGGAGCCTTAGGATATAAGAAGTCTCTTTCGGCACAGGTAGCAACTTTAAAAGAGGGTGTTTGCAAAAGTTTTTTTTTATCTTATTAAAAATGACTGTGTCCGATTTCTTTGGCGGCTCAGAAATGTATTTCCTTGTAAAACATCTAGTAAGAAAGTTCTGGTAAGTTGTCAATTCCGGCAGAAAAGCTGCATAAACGGAAAGACCATATGATATCTTAGGTAATATGCTATGCAATAAGTAATCAACTTCTTGTTGGCTGTAGCCTTCTTTACGTAAGCTCCTGATGACAAAGAGTCCTTTGTTAGCTTCTTTTTAAAAGTTTAAGTCTGATATGTTCTGTAATAACAATTACTTTGAAAAGTTAAACCTAAAATCTTTAGAGTCACACTAATCTATTCCATTGACATTATTAAACTGAGTGTTCAGACTGTTCTTTTTTCTTAAGACTAATTCTTTACACTTAGAAATGTTACAAGACATGCAGTTCTCTTCAGCCCAAGATGAGTACTGCACTGTCTTACAACTGTCTCTGAGATATCAGGACTGCTCTTGCAGATCTTGATTTTAAGAGTGCCATCATCAGCAAACTTTGTTAACTGTACAAAAGGACTTGTTAACTTCTAGATCATTTACAAAGATATTAAAGAGGTATGGTCCACTCACGCTACCTTGGGCAGTTACCTTATTGACACTCGCAGATAAATCCTTTAAAAACACGTCTCTGTTTACGATCACTCAAGAAACTCAAGTACCAGTTTATGATATACGGGTTCAAAGGCAAAGCTTTGAGCTTATTGCTCAGGAGAATATGTCTCACATTATCAAAGGCTTTACTAAAATCCATGGTGAACAATCTGATGGCAGAAGTTTCCTTTTCATCTAATGATTTAAGGGAATGATGTTGTAACTCAATGAGCGCATCTGTAGAATTACATCCTGTGCGGTAGGCGAATTGTGTTGGACTTAGGTTACTCTCGATAATATTCTTGCTAAACTTGCTGTGCACGACCTTTTCAGAGCACGGAGCAATCACAGGTGTTACATTTATTCCTCTGGAAGACTCTGCTGGAGTATCTACCTTGGGTAGTGGGTTGATGTTGGCAGTCTTCCATGCTGCAGGCCACATGTAGGTTTTAAGAGAAAGATTCCAAACAGCTGTAATAACAGAGGCTAAATACACAGCTTTGTCGCGCCAGACCCAGAAAGGTATTCCATCGGGACCAGCTGCTGTTCTTTTGATGCGTGATAGAGAAACCATAACTTCCGTTTCATTTAGCACCGGAGGGGGGAGAACAGATGACAGATTTATTAATATCGATAAATGTAGGTTGTACGTACTCGTCATCATGTGATAGATTTCCAAAATACTGATTCATACCATTTAGAAGAAATTCTTTATCTAGAACTAAACTTGCGTTTTGTTTGCTGTGAGAGTTCATTTCTACACTGGGGGAACTCCTCATCGCCGGTTTATCGCTCCAAATGGCTCCAAATGACTTCAAATCACGCACAGAACACACAGAACAAACAATAAACAAATACCTTGAGGTAAGCAAACTTTATTTCAATCCGACTAGCAGTTATGTGGAAATTTGGATAAACGATTAAATTTCCCATACAAAGTCTTATAATATGTAGGATTCAAAAACACGAATTACAAGCTTGGGCTGCCTGTGGTACCACGAGTAGGAAAAACCACTAAAGCTTGTAAGCCAGATGTTGCAGACACGGTATCGAGATCTAGGTGGTTTACGTCCCCGCCACACAGAACAACACCTTCCAGGCTACAGTCTAGGAATTTATCCGAGATCGATCTCTGTTATGTCTTCAATTAAAGATACCTCTTAATAGACAAACTTTGGAGGATGGTAGACTCCAATTATGAGCATGGCATGACCAGATGGAAGGATAACAGACAGTGTTATCATTTCGAAGCGATTGCTTCGTTCCACTCGAATAACTTTGAGATGTTGTCTCACATAAACAGCTATTCCACCGTTTTTCCTTTTGTCTTTGCCATCAAAATCCCTATCTCTTCTGAAGATGTCATATTCCACAATGCCAACAACCCAATCAGGAATATTATGGTTCAAGTGAGTTTCAGAAATAACAGCAGTATCAAAGTATCAATATCAGAAGTACGCAGATCGGCACCGATGGCTATTGAGGCTCGTAGATTGTTTTTAGTTTTGTTCAGGATACAAATGTTCAGAAAGAAGCATTTAGGGATAGGAAATTGATGAATACTTTTCTGATTCAGGCTACCATTTGGGCTTGACTTGGATTTTTTAACAGCAATCAATGAAGTTACTTAAATTACGCGAGTTGCTCTTTGTTGTTCGTTGAAGCTCACTGAAGCATGGAACGGATAGACGTACAGGAATACGATTTACTTTATTCCGTACAAAAACACCAGCTCTGGTTCGTCGAATATTAAGATCTTTAAGTAGATAGAAAGTGCTGTCAGGGACAGCATACTTGAAGCATAGGTCAAAACTGAGCTGCTTTCTTGAATATGTAATTGATTCTTTGGATCGAGAATTCATTAAAGAGTCGCGACAAATACCAAATAGTGGAAATCAGATTACATTTACTATTTCGGCAAATCTTTCTTGTATGTCTTTTACAAGAATTCTTAACACACTATGTTGTGGTGGTTTCTTAGCGTCACTTCGAGTGTCAAAACTCCGGCCCATTTCTTTGCATACTCATTCATGAAAGCAATATAATTGAACGGGGACAAAGTTTGTTATGGTCGGTAGAATCTGTCAATCTTTGCCACTTTGGTTCACTTTGTCAACAACAACAACAACAACAATTTTATTTAACGAGGTTAAACACATTACAGTCGTGGACTGATAAAATTGTGGACTTCCTAAAACCTTGACATAAGAATGGATAAAAAAGAGTCGCGGCAAATACCAAATAGTGGAAATCAGAGTACATTTACTATTTCGGCAAATCTTTCTTGTACGTCATTTACAAAATTCTTAACACACTATGTTGTGGTGGTTTCTTAACATCTCTTCGAGCGTCAAAACTCCCATTTCTTTGCATACTCATTCATGAAGGCAATATAATTCAACGGGGACAAAGTTTGTTATGGTCGGTAGAATCTGTCAATCTTTGTCACTTTGGTTCACTTTGTCAACAACAACAACAATTTTATTTAACGAGGTTAAACACATTGCAGTCGTGGACTGATAAACATGTGGACTTCCTAAAACCTTGACACAAGAATGGATAAAAAAGCTGAAAGGATATAGAAATCCCGTATATGGGTATTTACATGGTCAAAAGCTAAGGAAAAAAGGCGATGGGTTTTAAAATTGATGTGGAAAAATGATCCATTCCTAAATACTTAGATACTTAAACATAGTTTTCTTTAAAAACTCAAATGGTTGAGCTAGATCTTAAATCGGCAGGTAGTTGGTTCCATAACTTGATAGCTTCAATTAGAAATGTCCTTCTGCCTTCTCTTTCCCTTTTTTATTTTGGACAGCATAAAGTGATCTCACCGTACCAAGACTTTGTCTTGATTGTAGATCTGATACAGCTTGATGTGGGAAACTTATTTCAAGGTTTCAGTTTTTGCTGAAACAAACAAGACATCTTCGAAAAACGGCTGTAAAAATCATTCTTTTCTTTTTGCAATTTCAGCCAACCAGAGCGCTCGAACTTAACCCAGGTCCCAAAACATTTGCTACAGAACCAGTAAATCTAGGGTGAGGCTGTACTGTTCTTAATTTTTTGGCGATTTCAGCCTCAAATTGTTCTTAAATTGTTCTTATTTCCAGATTCTTCCACGCACTGGTTTACATGTAGAAAACAATACAGTAATGTAGGAAACACATGTTTCTTATTGTTTGCTCAAGGGCTATGTGTGTATACCGTATTTACCCGTGTATAATACACACAGCCATACATACACTGATACATCTAGTGTTAACTGAAAGTTAAGTTTTAATTGAAGTTGATGTTAATCAATAAAACACTGAAATCATTAACTTCAGCCTGAGCTTGTTCTTAGCTTGTTCTTAAGTTTTGGGCAAATCTCGGCCTGGGTGTTCTTAGAGTTTGTTCTTATAAAAAAGCGTGTAGTTTTGTAGGAGATATATTCGTTGTAGAATGGATTAGGCCAGATGGTATATTACAGTAAAAAGAAATAGGTAAATTAAAGTATAATATAAAGATAATATTTTGTAAAGCAGATAGAATCTGATCTTGCACAATAAACCAGTTTATTAAGAAATGTTTTTGCAAATATAGTTGATGTTACATTTACATGTTACATGCGAGGTGCTGATTGATATAAACGATGAAGAACAAAGGTCCCAGTATAGATCCCTGGGGAACTCCGCATACGAAGGTATTTTCACTCGATTTGGCCTCGCTAATTTGGACAGAATGTAAAAGTACTTTGTAAACAATTTGTGTGTCAGATCATGTAGTTATTCCACATGCTTCAAGTCTATTTAGCAATACAGCATGGTCAATAGTACTGGATGCTTTCGATAGATCATGGAATACACCTGCTAGGTACTTGTTTTCGTCGATTGTGCTAGAAACTTTGTTCATAACTGATCAGAACATGAGATGTAGTCAGAGTGAATTTCGCAAAATCGATACTGATTGTTAAGTAATACGTCATTATCTATTAAAAATTGTAATATGCAATTTCAGACTGCCACTGCTCGTTCAAAAAAATCAGAAAAGTTTATATTGGTTAATAGGTCCATTATACTTATGTTTCCTTGAGTGTCCTTACCTTTGCAGGAAGCAACTTTAAAGGAACTACTCCAGGTTCCATCTTGCAAACAAATTCTCTTTGCGTCACCTTGGAGTCTGTACCCATTCTTACAGAAATAACGGCACACTTTTCCATAGCGTCGTTGTTTTCTAGGATTTGTACATGTGTCTTGAATAAGGAAACCGTTTTTTACTTTTGGCAGCGGGGGACATGTTATCACTTTGAATATAAGAAAATAGTTGTATGTTAAGCGTAGTCAAATAAGAAATCGATTTATAAATAGAGCCACGAAACCATTGGACTAATTCAATATCAGGGTTCTTTTTTAAAAATTCCAGCAGAGGTTTCTCGTGGTGGAGGTTGAGGTGAGGTGTGTTTGGAGGAAAGTACTATAACAAATATAAATCAACAAAGACTAATCGCGGATCAAATGTTACGAAACGTGAGGCACGAGTAGCATCATTATCTGGCGGTGTGCATGATCGTTTTACGATTCTGATCTCACAGTAAAATGTGTACACTAAACCTGGATATTTGTTTTCAGTTATGTCCTGGAAAAAACGTTTATGCGTTTTGTGACTAATTGCCGTGTTGCTGTTTGAGGTTAACAAATGAACAGATTTAGAATTATTACCATAACTGATTTGACTAACAAAACATTTTCTCTTAAAAAGCTGAATGCTTTTCGTATTCTCTGGTGTCTTTTTATAAGTCAGGAAGGGTCTAAATCAGATCAACCGTGAATTTTCAAAATGGTAAGCAGTTTTGTCTTTGGTACGAGTTAGGCTGCGTTCACACTTGGTGCCTGAGTACGATGTCCGAGTACGATTCTTGCTGGGCACTAATGTGAACACACCTAAACGATGAAGAACAGAGGTCCCAGTATAGATCCCTGGGGAACTCCGCATACGAAGGTATTTTCACTCGATTTGGCCTCGCTAATTTGGACAAAATGTAAAAGTACTTTGTAAACCATTTGTGTGTCAGATCATGCAGTTATTCCACATGCTTCAAGTCTATTTAGTAATACAGCATGGTCAATAGTACTGGATGCTTTCGATAGATCATGGAATACACGTATATGGTACCATATATTGATTTTTTAAAAAGTTATTGTTATTGGTTCTGATTCTTATACGAAAGAATCAAAACATAAAAACTATTAGCATAGCCATATTAACAAATAACCCTAATTATAAATTGATTTTGTCAAAATTTATAATCATTTCAGAATATGATCTGGAGGTAATTCAGTGATTTTCAGGAACTACTTTTCAGGAACTCTCGGACAAAAGAACGTTTTAGATGCACCCTCCGATAAATAATACAAAACAGGCTGTCCGGCCGATAGAACTGTACGTGATAAACCGTACGTCTCCAAACTCCATATTGGATCTGTCGCACGGCGTCTTTCACCACTCTCATCCTCACCAGGAGCAAAGAGATATCTAACTTTCACAACGGGAGGTAATAAAACCTCATTCAACCCAACAGGTTGTTTGTCACATCCTTAATCGTAACTTTGCTGACTTTATCACCTCACTAAGGTTCGTTTCCGGTTAGTTTAGTTGGCTCACTATTCATAGCTTTCAGAACAGAGGGTAGCCGACCCACCCATTCTGTTGATCGCACATCCGTAATCATTTCCTGTGCATATTGGTGTGAAAACAACCTTTTAATCAATGTTCGATTTGCTCTCTCCACGAAAGCTTGTGCTGTACGGTTAAAGCTTGTGCTGTACGTTTTCCAGCTTCACTTCGTTGAATAGTAACTTTATTTTCTTTTCATCAAAGTCGTCACATCTCCCATAACCTCTTTACAGGATCGACAATTAGAGTATCGGGCCATTTTAATTTTCGAGAATAAATCTTATTAAAAGCTCTTGGGACCTCGTTTGTTTCTTTTGAGGTTAATGGATATGGTTCCGCATCTTTATACCTTGAGACAATATCAATCGCCACTAATGCATATTTATAAGTCTTTCGTCTAACTTTATCATGAGGCAGAAACAATAGATCCGCTTGGTGAATCTGGTACGGCTTATCCACAGTGTAATGTAGTCTAGGAATATACTTCGGTGGTGGTAAATAAATTTGCCATAAAGCCTGATTCTCAAGCCACTTTTTAGCTTCAGTTTCACTAACTTTTGCAACACTTGCTAATTTAGAAATAGCTGAATACCCTTTCCAATATCCATCAGTGCTGTAATAGCTGAATAGTAGATTTTGGATAGTTTTGCTTCGATAGTCATTTAAAGATTAATCAGGTTGTTCTTAAGATAAAATGTCACAAGCTATTTCTGAAAAACTCAAAAATCACAATGAACCCCTCATCTGCCAGTCCAGTAAAGAGAAGAATGTGGTCATTGTACCCGGTAGCGTATACCTTAGATTTGATCTGAATGTTTCTGGTCATGCAAACAATACTCTTGTAAATAATGTCAGTCGAAACTTAGTGTCATGACTCAGGGTTCGTTTTGGCGGAGAAACACTGCAAGACATCGAACGGTACGATCTATTTCAAACCTATCATGATCTCTTTATCACAAAGGAAGAACGTGAGGATAGATTGAGACAGGAAATATCGCCTGAAAATATGAGAAAACTCAGAACTAATTCAGGAGACAAGTCGACCTCAGATACAAAGGAAGTGGCACTAACAGCAGTTCACAATACAAAGTATTGCATTCCACTCGACCATCCTATCTTAAGCGGTCATGGGGATTTTTATATATATACCCAAAGGCGTTGCCTTATCCCCTCATCTTTGAGATTACACTGGCTCCTGTATCAGACATTGTTATCTATTCTGACACTGTTAAGGCTCCATCCTACAAAAGTCACTATTCTCGCGTCGCTTGGAACCACAAAGGAATATCTTGGTGTTGAAATGAATCTAGGTGATGTTAGGAAATTATCAGAAAAGGATGTTAAAAAGTACTTCAACTGATATCAAACCCTTTTGGGAAAGCAGGTCACATGTGGATTAGTGGAATCAAGTAGCTACTCAAGCCATCTCCTTCGTGATCCCCATTGATGATTCAGAAGAGTTGTCAAAAGATTTGCAGAATGATGAGTTGGTGAAACGGGAACTTTCTAATGCAGCAGGTCTTTTGGTATTAAAAGGTGGTCGATTCGTGGCACTTGCTAGTGCTCTATTTCAAGTGGTTAAGCGTGTTAAATTCGGAGCAACATGAGAAAACTAAAATCACAATTAAGCAGACTACTGAGAAAACTATCAACAAAACTGAACAGACTACTGAGAAAACCTAATAAACAGTTGAGCAACTATTGAGAAAACAATTGAGCACATCAAAGCAGATTACTTTGATGTCATTTAAAGATTACTTAGATGCTGTATTAAAAATGTCAGACGATAACTGGCTACCCGTAAGATTCAGAATCGACTTTAAGATTATTCTCATTACCTTTAAAGCTATCTACGGTCTTGCACCC